>JAAXYW010000089.1:0-43538 GCA_036851895.1 Orthonychiurus folsomi | reverse complement strand
TTATGTCCACAAAATCCTTGTATTATATTTGGATTTTGAAAATCCAAAATCCTTTTTTGGATTTTGAAAATTCAGGATTTAAAATCGAAGGATTTTGCCCATCCCTGCAATTTTGTCTGTCAATTTCTGATTTGGATATGCAATACTACCAGAACTTATAACATGTTAATTTTATGAGCATATAAGATGAGATGACGAACTTCCAAACGTTTTAGTTAAACCTCGTATATTACTTTGAATTTCATGAGTACCACTCTCTGTATTAACATTTACTTGAATAAGAACTAATTTGATTCTAGAGTAAACGCAATCAGTTCTGGATCCTACGATCTTCTTTCTCAGCAATTTGAAAAAATTGCAATATATATATTCTATTAACTCTTGCAATCAATAGTTAAATCAAAAAGTAGACGAAAGATCTGCGATAAAAGATTTATTCCACGAGAGTAATCCGTAACCAAATTGCTCTTTAAGTGTGACGTGGTTACGGACTAAGCACTGCTTTTTTGCCTTAAGCATTATTGGATGAATTATTCTTGCAATTTAAATGTTAATTGATTCAAGTCCACATTATCTTTTACTCTGGCCCATATGTAAATTGCATAGTGAATTTTTCGGATTTGAATGAATATTTGAGGTTGGGGCAATATAAGTGGCGGTGGATTTGAATTTGTAGCACGAAAGTAGGCAGCTCACATTGCGGTTTAACTTACGTTTTGATTTCGTCTCGCGTGTAAAGTTCGTGTATCCACACATTTCACATCCCAATAAAAACCGTGTTGAGTTTTGTACTGTTTAGTTTGCATTTGTTGGTCGCTGAGGGCGGATGAGAACTGCACAGCTTGGCTTCGTTTCTTGTGGATGGATTTTGG
Source organism: Orthonychiurus folsomi (assembly GCA_036851895.1). NCBI lineage: Eukaryota > Metazoa > Arthropoda > Collembola > Poduromorpha > Onychiuridae > Orthonychiurus > Orthonychiurus folsomi. The sequence continues at coordinate 42,666 of JAAXYW010000089.1, read as the reverse complement.
TTTCATAACATTATTTGGCTCTATGTACGCGGTACAATAATTGGGATTGAACTTTTCATCGACTAAATAACTTGGTGAGTCTAGTTTAGTTAATTTTGGGTCGATAATACAATAATAATCATTGTCGAGACTGCGATTGAAAGAGATAAAAGTCTTTGCTCAAGACTGATGTACGTTGACGTTAGTACGCTTGTCGTAAGATAGAATGCTATCTTCGCATTGTTTTTATAAATAGACTGACTGTTTTGTAAGCTGGTTTGTGTAATTGGTGCTGAATGATTTGGGCCGATGCCGATACCTGTTTTGTGCAGTATTGCAGTAATGAGAATTACGACCGAATTATGTCGGCGAATGGATTTTTTCTGAAGTCTTTAAGAGCTTACTGTTTAAATGTAAGGTTTTTTTTACGGTTTAGTGTCAGGGGCCTAGAATTTAATTTTTAGATTGGCATGTAGTCTGATTTTGATTTTGTGAATTGCTTTCAATGTCGTATAAGCGTGTTTTTGTTCGCACAGCTCAGCTCGCGTGCTAGAATATATTTACTTGGCTACGACGGTTTGAAGCGAGAAGCGAATGACGTTTGCCCTAAAATGAACCATACATTACTGATAAGAATGAACTATTACTCATCCATTTAAACTTTGTACATTTATATTTTTATTTTCTGATTGGGTTGCTTGTAATACTAAGCACGTGCAACATACCAAGTTTAGTTATACTTCTACGCATTCAAACTTCGAACCAAGACAATTAATTTCCATAAGTTATGTTTTCTGTTTCAGTCATCATAATTTCCAACAATGGAGGCAGAAGGAAGGGATGAATTTGACGAGAGTGATGGAGAGGAAAATCCACTTGAAATAAATGCCCCTGTTGATGACCTTGATGACGATTTTCTTTTGCGCGATGATGATGAAGATGACACGAATGGAAATGGGACTTCACTTGACTTCGATAATGAGACATATCTGAATGATGATGATGCTGGGTTTACATTCTCCGAAGGAATGGGCAGATCGGCCGACTTAATCGAACAGGACGAAAGTGGGACAGCTTTATTGGATTATGAGGACGAGGGATATCTGGATGATCCGATTGATGATGATGTTGGGTTTAATGACTTAATTCACCAACGTTCGGCAACCAGTGCCACTAATGCTAGTGAGGCAATTGTAGCAGGATTGAATCCATTTTTGATCACGAAAAGAGACGAGACTCTTTCAGAAGTGATTGCGAAAAGCTGGTCCTCTGAAAGGCAAATTCAACAAGATCGCTTCCAAACATCGAACCAAATGTTTGCAAACAGAGTACCTCGATGTGGATTAATGCGCGATGATGACGATCAGAACGAAAATGGAACAGCTTCGCTGGATTTTGCGGACGATGTGTATCTTAATGATGATGATGGGTTCTCATTTTCTGGAGAAGTTTATCGATCGAATGGCATAAAACATCAGCCTAATTCGCCAACCAACATCACTAATTATCGTCGGAAGACAGAAGCGAGCGTGAATCCATTTCTACGCACTAAAAGTGTAAATTTGGCAACCAAAGTCAAAATCACAGATGCTAGTGTGGCAAAAGCGGCAGGATTGAATCCATTCCTGTTCACAAAAAAAGATGAGGCTCTCTCAGATGTGATTGCGAAAAGCTGGTCATCGAGAAGGCAAATTGAACAATGCCATTTTGAAGAGAACCAAAATTTTGCAAACGGAGTCCCTGAAATTGGTTTACTACGCGATGATGAGGACGATTATAACGAAATTGAAACAACATCATTTGATTACGAGGATAACATGCACCTGGATGATGGCCAAGCTGGTTCTCAATTCCTTCCCCAAATGGACAGATCTGGTGATTTAATCCATCAACGCAATTTGGCAACCAACATCAACTCTCGTGAGGATGAGGAAGCAGGCTTGAATCCGTTTTTGGCCACAAGAAACGTCAATTTGGCAACAAAAGTCACCAATGCTCGCGAGGCAAAAGTAGAAGTAGCAGGATTAAACCCATTCCTGCTTACAAAAAAAGACGAGGCTCTTTCAGATGTGATCGCTAGAAGCAGGCCCTCGAAAAGGAAAATTGAACAAGATAACTTCGAAGAGGAACAAAATTTTGCAAGCGCAGTCCTTGGAACAGCCAGATTTGGATTACCGCGAAACTTTGGTCACATTGGGTCCCAATTTTGTCTATTTGATTTCCCTTCTATTGATCACGGTTTTTTATCTGCTGATCAAATTATTCGAGCTCAAACCCGTCCGGTGACTACTCTGGCTGACGCTGCTGATGTGGAAAACTCAAGGCCAAGGAAAAAGAACAAAAACTTTCCAGCCTTATTTCACTTCAAACCAGAAATAAAAAAATATTATCATCAGAGATATAAGCTTTTTTCTAAATTCGATAAGGGCATTCAACTTGACGAAGGTGATTAACTATTACTTTGAAACTTTGAATCTATCTATATTGTTACAATGAAATGTTACTATAGTCTGTGTGCGTGTCTTTAGAGTCCTGGTATTCTGTGACACCAGAGATGATTGCGAAGCACACAGCTCAGCGTTGCAAGACACCCGGAGTGATAATTGACGCATTCTGTGGATGCGGCGGAAACACTATTCAGTTTGCAAAGACGTGTGGCAAAGGTACCCCAAATACATCATTGACGTTGAGAATCAAGATTACTGCACGATACTAAACTAATTACTGGACATTTTACAATTTATTTATTGCAGTGATCGCAATCGATATCGACCCCAAGAAGATTGAAATGGCGAAAAACAATGCAGCAATTTATGGCGTTCTGGACAAGATCACATTTATGTGTGCAGACTTTATGGATGTGGCTCCGAATTTAAAGGCTGATGTAGTTTTTCTCAGTCCACCTTGGGGTGGCGTAGATTATCTGGGTGCATCTGTGTTTGATCTCAAAACAATGATTCCCATGGATGGATATAAAATTTACGCGTTGGCTCGGAGTATTTCAACAGACATTGCTTATTTTGTCCCTCGCAATGTGAACGAGAAGCAGGTAAATTTAAGCATCGAATTATCGTTGGTAGGACATATTCGATCAAATTGTCATTTCAATTTTTTTCGTAAATGCGTGAATGAATGAATGAATTTAGAAATCCAGCAACCACCAAGTAACTACTAACCAAGAACATGATCCTTTATACATTCTCAGATGATTTGTTGATTTTTTTAGTTGGGTGAACTTGCTGGCGTAGGACACAACGTGCAAATCGAGAAAAACATGCTGAATGGTAAAACCAAGGCAATTACTGCTTATTACGGAGACCTGATTCGTCCCCCGACTTGTTGAAATTTTTATTAGGTCAATGGTTAGTTGAATATAATTTTACTATATATAAATGGTATTGTTAGAAACTTCGAGTTTCAAGTACTATTTTGGTATTTTGTATATTTTGACAAACTCGCAAGACGATTTATATTTATAATATATACCGTCCGGTTCCCTCGCATTCTTCTAAATAGGCATATTTGATGTTAGTCGATCAACAATTTAACAATTTGGAAATAAATTTTTTTTCCACCATGACCGTTTATTGTGGCGATTCAATTACTAGTTGGGGGGCAAGGGCACGATTGGATCGTATTATCAAAACTCCGTATAGAGAACCCGTGATGTTTAATTTTATGTGAGGAGTGTATAACAGGAGTAATTTTATGTTAAAAGTATCTATTGACATCGACATGCCTCATTTTCTTTTCTTTTTCCCTAACTCTGCAGCTTTCCTGGAGTTGACTGAACAATATTTTGTCCAAGTAAATTGGGTAAATTTGAGGAGTAAGTAAAGTCCAAACATAAGCGGGATCGCAATAAGCCCTATGACATCCAAAGAGTGATACTGAAAGAAATTTAAATGACGAGCTGGTGACCGAAGATGTAGCGCCCCTTTGTGCCTCAGAACATATTCTGTCCAGAACACAGCACGGTCCAATGGATGACTGGATTGGTCACGAAATATGACAGAAAGGGATTTTGCTCTTGCGGCGAAACTGCGTAAATACACAAGATTGCTATTAAGGCATTGGAACTTTGTATGAAATTTATCCCCAACCTTACCTGGGTTCACTTAAAATCGTATTAAGTTTTGCTTCCAGAGTTTCCGCAGTAATTTCAGGGAATTGAAGAACCAGGGCATAGCCAGCATTCTCAGCTTGTTTTACATTCCACACTTGGTCTAATACCATTGGAATCCCGATCAATGGTACTCCATGGTAAACAGCTTCTTGAGTGCTTCATAAATTAAAAAAGTAAACATTGTTAAACTTGAGTTTGAGTGAGTTTGACAAAATAATAGCGACTTTTACTCGTATGTGCTAGGCACGCGAGTTTTTATACGTTCTTCCTCTCACAATAGGTTTTAAATTCTAAGGAGCAATTCTAATACAGGAGAAGTAATAAATATTGGTTTTTTAAACCACAGTTTATCGATATTTGTAAGGCCTTAATAGTCGCATTATCCAGAAGAGCTAATCTAGCTCAAATTTAGCAATTTTTCTTTTGATACGAATTGTGACTGTTATGAACTGTCGTATGGCTGTCAACTTCCCGGCGATTACCTTAATAATCCACCGTGTGTGATGAAAAGTCGAATATTAGGGTGACCCAAAATATCCTGTTGAGGAAGCCAAGAGCTCAGCTTAATATTTGACGGCAAGTTCGGAATCATGTCCCCTTCCCATTTCCAAATTACTCGTTGTTTTAATTTAGCAAATGTAGTTAGAAAATCCTGAATGGTCTTTGCAGGCATTTGATCAGTTCGTAGAACGGAGCCCATGCTGAAGAAAATAAATCCTGCAGGGCCAGAGCCGGTTGCAAATTCCTCCAATTCCTGCATATGAAAATAAATTAATATTTTATTTCATTTCATTTTAAGAAGCTTACATGCTGATACGTCTAAAGTTATTTTCAAAAGCTGCCAAGGGATTTCGGATTTTCCATCGGTTGAAATTAAAATTTAATCCCTTGACAGCCATGCACATCAGGTTTTCTACCTTAGGCAAAGGCTTAGCCGGACGGCAATGTATGCCACCAATTTCAATCATATCAGGCAAAAGCGGTCTTGGGTAGTTCAGAATCGGATGACTATTCATGAGGACGAGGCTAAAATTCTTTTCAATCTGAAGGATTCCAGGTGCTCCTGGAAAGTAATCTCGATACAGCTTCTCCATCTCAGGGATATAATGGTATCTCCTCATGAATTCTACCCAAATATGACCTAATGTGTTTTCAAGTCTTTCGAAGAAATTCATATTGTCAGTCAATTCTGTCAAATGTAAAGGAACAAATGATGGTGGGGTTGGAGCACCGAATACCGGGGAGAACCACACCGGGGATGCAAGAGGGGAGACTGCAATTGACGTTGTATTGAAATAATTCATCAGTCCGTAAGCACATTCATTCATAAGTCCATTCACAATCACCAAATCAAACTTTTCTTTCTTCAAAGCTTCGACTTCCGGCATGTCATACAAACTCCGACAAACAGTCGTGAAGAATTCAATGAGTTGAAATGGATTCAGGAATCGTCCTTGGATTTTATTATCGTAAGAATTCGGAATATTTTTTAGGAGCTCATTTACGTCTGGACCGATGATGTTTCTTAAGTTTGGCACTGTGTCTGATGAGTGGATTGGGGAAACAACAGTCACTTTATGACCTTTCCTTGCTAATTCATACAATATTGGATCAATTGCATTTTTGATACTTTTCGTTGTGAAGAAGAGGAGGGCGATTATGTTGGCTCCATCTGATTCAATCACTTGGAATTGGAAAAATGCCCACAACAAAATGAACCCACCAATACTGGTTAACCTTGTGCTGGGTTTCATTGCAATGTAATTTAAAAGAAATTCTATTTGGCTTAAACCTTGAACAGTCTCAATTGAGCGTCTAAATGGTAACTGGTGATTGCTAGCAAGGTGAAACCAGCAGTTCATTGCTTCCATCTTATCTATTGACAAATCCCAGCTTTGGCTAAATCAACATTTTAAGTTAGATAACCAGTATTGTAAACAACATGTAAACTCTCAAAATAATTAGATATAAAGCGGTGAAGTCGCGATATGGGGTTTGAAGTTCAAAAGAGTTTGGGTGCATATTTTGAATATTGTTAAAACTAATAACCTAAGCAAGTACACAAATGCTGGAAACATCTTTATTGGTCATGATAGTTTCAATTTGTCAAATGCGTTGTGAAACATCCCTGCTACATGAGATTCCAGATGCCAGACAAAATAAGTAAAATTTCTTTCAAACGTGCATAGTCTTGAAAGAAGTTTCTAGAAAAAATAAAGTCACCAAAGGTTTTTTTTATTATTTTTGTCATGCAGGGAGCACCTGATGAGACCTGACCGAATTCATCTTTTGTTTTATCATTTCTTTCCTTTTGAGAAAAAATGTACAAATGAACACGGAAACAATTTCTGCAATAAAATTTCCAGTGTTCTCTTTTTCTCGCTGCACTGCAAGCAAATTCTCAGCCAGAGAATTTTCAAAAAGAAATGAAAGAGACGACAGAATTTTTTGTCGATCAATCCTGATCAAAGGAATTTCAAAGGCTGACAGAAATAGATCAGCACAATGTGAAAATCTGTCTTCGTCAGGTCCTTTTTGTAATGTAGAGTCAAGCAGGGCTGACGCTTGGCGTCTTTCATGATTGTTAAATTGCATCCTACGCTACATATACTCTTTTTTAAGTTGAGCTGAAATTTTATTGGTTGAAATAGATGATTAGATGGCCCGTCGTTCGAAGGACTTCTTGAAATTGACAAAGAATTTCACGCCTTTTATAAACGTGGTGACAATAACTCTTAACTATAGCCCACATGAAACCCCATATTAGATATTTCACATGCCGTCAATAAAAATAATTATAAAAAACGCAATTTAGTATTGTGCTATCATCGCGTATGTAGTTGACGATTCAATTTAAACCCTAAAAACAGTGGCTCCAAAATAGTATTCAGCATTCAGTTAAACGCATTCTTGGTTGCTAAATTCTAGCGAAAAAACTTGTGAGTGATTTGATTGAAATTATTTAGACACAGGAGACAGGAGGAAAAGTCAGAGTTCAAATTATTTCCTCCAGGTTCAGAAGAAAAAGACTTTCTCATTATAACTCATCTTAAATGCAGGAGAAATGAGATTTAACACTCCTGCAGAAAGAAAAGATTTGACATGAAGATCGAGCCATGGATACTGCTGATGAAGGGGATGAAAGAGTGGATTTGGATTCCTTTCAAAGAAAGTAATTCTTCAAGAAACAGGCAAAGTGAAAGTGTCACAGCCTGGGCTCTCAAAATTGAGAATTGGAAATTCTAAAGGACGAGATTGCATGGCTGTGCTGTGAGGTACGATAAAATTCTTTGAGTGTTAGGTCCGTAATATGCCTTTTCACACACACTTGGACTTTCTCCGCGACTTCGGCCAGCAAAATAGCAATTCTCTTTCCTCAACACCAAGCAAATCCGAATAAATAGCAGAATGTGCTACTCTTGTTTTACGGCCCCAATTCCCCGAGCCTCATACAAGATTTCGAAATTTAGTTTGCTATTTTTCGGAGAAATGTACAGCAACATTTTCTTCTACTGCCTTGTGTCGTGTCATAACCATGTGGGTATTAATGTTTAGTAAACGCATTTGTGAAAGGATGCACAGAATTTTGTGCCTGTAAATCAAGCCTATCAATTTTGTTTGGCAAATGTTCTTGCGAGTTGCGACTGCGCACTGAATAAAGAATTTACAATTAGCACAGAAGAGGAAAGGAAGCAGTCAACTCATACAAAATACATTTGTAAAATGGGATTGGAATAATAAATTCTGGGCAGTGTGCATTCTGTATTATTGAGTTATTATTAGCAATTCAAAAAGGGTTTTATGGAGGTTTTACCGGTATTGAGTAGTTGAGAACTATTACACAGTTGAGTGTAGTACATCATATTCTTACGCGTACGAGTCCGTATCGCAAAATTTTTTGTTTTTCTCAGAGTGCATCAAATCAAAACATTTGCATTTGTGCAAGGATTTCTTGTGGAAGCGTTACAATTGAGTGTAGTACATCATATTCTTACGCGTACGAGTCCGTATCGCAAAATTTTTTGTTTTTCTCAGAGTGCATCAAATCAAAACATTTGCATTTGTGCAAGGATTCTTTGTGGAAGCTTAAGGTGACCTGACCTTTGCCTACTGACTGGTGACCGTAGACCTTGACCTTACAAAAGTACCTTACAAACATAACAAGCAATATGTCATTGATCCAGCAGAACGGCCTTAAGAAACTTTCAGAGGTCAAGTGTTGGCTTGACCTCTGGTTATTGGTCTAGCAGTGTGGTGTAGATCAAGCTCATTTGTTGTGGCATATTGTTGCTATTCATTATTGGACAGCTGACATTTATCGTGTTACGTGCTCTAAGGTGCCTTTACTTTCCGGGAAGCAGTTGTTCTTGCCACGGGTATGTTGTAAAAGGGGTTTGCCAAATGTGTACTGAACTTACTTGTGCCATTGAGCGAATTCTTAAATAATTCATAGCTGGTAAAAGGCAAACAGCAGACTAATAATAAAATTGTTTAATCGATGTAAAATGTGAGTGCTCTGGATTGTATTGTGTTATGTGGTAGAATAAATTATGAGTTTTGCCGGCTTAGAATAAATTATGAGTTTTGCCGGCTTCAGCAATAATGCAATGTAGGAAGAAAATTCCATGAATTGATTAAAGCACAAAAATGTGCATTCTTCTATTCGACTTCTGATATAACAGTTGGATAGAGACCCATTCCCATTTAAAATGTTTAGTGAATTCAGTTTAAAATGCTTAATATTTGGTTTCAAATACGGGCAATTCCTCAAAGTATTTCCGTACCAGTGGGACAGCAATGAGAAATGCCTTCGTTTTGAAAGCTCAAAAATTAGGTTGGCAATATGGTTATTCAACATTGCTTGCCTGTGGATGTACGAAGTTTTCTTATTTGTTATGTTGTACAAAGAAATCTCCACTCCAGGTGTAAGAATCCAGGACTGCATGTTTCACGTCTTGTATTTTTTCGCGTTTGGTGTGGCAGTATTCATCACATTCCTGTCGGTTCATAAGCGGGTGGAGCTCAAAATTACCACTAATCAGTTTATTCGATATTTCCAAAAACAGAAAGGTGAATTTAGTATATATTTTTTGAAGTTCAAAACTAAAATTTTTGATATTGTTTTCTCTAGATCTCAACTCGGCGCTTTTGGAATACCAAGATTTCCAAGATGGCAGTGAATACCTTTTTGTTCTTTTGATACTTTGTGCACTGCTACAACCGTATATTGTCAAGGGATGTAATTTTGCGTTCCCAGAATCATCAATTTTTGTCAGTTCTTATTTTCCAAAGGAATCCCACACAATTTTAAATCTGTTGCTCATGTCCTTACCGCATTTATATCTTGAAACTCTCGGATGGGCGCTAATTATTCCTTATGGAGGTATTTGCTTACTCCTCGTGTTCGCCTTCGGGCTATTCACAACGGAAATGAGGTGAACATTTTATTTTGCATGATGGTTTCTTTCAAAATTTTCTAAAAATTTATATCAAATAATTTTCTTTTCAAGTGCTAACAAAAAGAGCACTCTAATCGAGGAGAGGTTCAAATCACCCGCTGGAGTAATATTTGTTTGTCGTTGCCTTCAACTTCTTACAAATTTGGCAAATGCCCTTCTTCGGGACTATATTCTTATAGTACTCAACAATAGTGTCATGATCTTTACAGTTGCCAGTTTGTACATTTTGATCCAATACTGGCGCCACTTGAGTTATTTGGTTTTGCTCGCAGTCATTATTGATGCCGCAGCAGGAGTGATTTATTTAATCCTTTTTTATATATTTGTTGGAAATTATCACGAGAATTCAAAGAAGCTCTTGAATTCCTGGAAGAGAACTGGGAGTGTGGCTCGGGAAGACAGGGCACTTCTTGCCAAGTACATGAGATCCTGTCGAACCCTACGGATTGAAATTGGGTCAGTGGGATATTTTCAAAAAGCTGGTACATTAAAAGTAGTTGCACGGATAATTTATTACACTACCAAATCACTTATGCTAACTAAAAAGCGGGCATAAAAATTTTGTAAAGTAAGTAGTAAGCATACCAGTACTTGTAAGTATATTTAAAACATAATATTACTACATATAAAAATTTGATTGACTTTAATCCTCGCTCCGTCTAATTAATGTTACAAGCTTTGGCGTTTAAATTGTTTTCTTCATTTAATTGTTTAAACAACCTTGGGGTAGGCATAGTTGAAGAAATAAACTAATAAAGTGTGTTGCCAGAATTGAGTGACATATATTTAAACTCATTATTTATTTAACCTTTGATTGGATTTGGTACAGTTTAGACTTTTATAGACAAGCAAACTGGTAGCCAGAACTTGTCTTGGGCGGAATAATTGACTAGGAAAAGTTATGACATGCCCAGCGGGGTGTCACCCGAGACCGATTTTTTTGGACACTTTAGGGTCCACATTATATCAAAACTTGCCTGCAGAAACGAGGGTACTTTTTTTTGCCTGTTTCCGAAAATTTGCGAAACTCGCGGCTTGGGGATTTTTCTTATGGCGTTTTACGTGTTAAACACGAGGATCGCAAGGGGTCAGGGGCAGGGGTATTAGTTCTTCTCACCGACCATGTCCATGTCAGTCATTGTCTCCAGTTCCCATGTAACCGTGTACACGTAAATGAAAAACACGGCTGCAAAGTCTTTGGAATTGACAACAAAACACGTGGATCTAATTCTACAACTCTCTTCCAAAATTTGAAGAAATATTTGAAAGCAAAACTGATACTCTTTCCACCCTCGTGTTCAACATGTTCAACCCCATAGAAATCCCTAAACCTCGCTTCGCAAATTTTCGTAGATAGGCGAATCATTTCTGCCGGCAAATTTTAAGTTTTTTCATACCAGGGGACCAAGTGTCCAAAAAGTTCCGGGTCAAACCCCAGTGGGCATATTATAACATTCCATGGTTAAACAGTCGTGATAGTGTGCAGGCATAATAGTTAGGCCACTTATAGTTTATTTACGGAATGTCGGCTATTTCAAGCCAACTCCATCAGACCTACACTTCAAATTCGTCATAAATTTCCAATCACAAATGGAAGAGAATAAATATATTATTTCTTTCACCACGTGAAATGGTTTGGGATTCTTGGATTTACAAGCCCTTTAAAATCAATAATACTTAATACTTCAAGGAGAAGACTTTAACGATTCTGCCATAATTTGATTGGTTTCTAAATTATTTTGTGTCTGGAAATCATGAAATTAATATCTAATGACTTGTTGACGCAGTCTCTCTACATTTATACCTTCTTCGTGCCAACAAATAATTTTCTGAAATATTCGCAGTTTCTGCTTTCTGTGCTTTAGTTGTGCGCAAAGTGGAAATCATGATAAGCAAAATTTGCCTCAAAACCCTTGTAATTGCTGTGAAATACGCCCACTTCGTTAAAATCTTCCCATATAACTTTAGCCGTGACTTGAAGTGTCTGTATTTTGTTGAGTCGAAGACTAACATTGCAATATGGATATTTTGCGTTTTATCATTTTGGACGTACACAGGATATTTATTTGTTGTTTTTGCGGCGGCTGTTCTTCGGTCTGGATACAAAGTCCAAGAATACATGTTACAATGCATTTATTTCTTTGTCTACAGTGTGCCTGCCGTTTTGCTATTTTTTACAATCCATAAACGACAAGAATTCACACTTTGTTTTAATCAGCATTTTGCATTCTTTTCTGGTTTAAATGGTAAGCACTTTTATTTGTGTTAAACAAGAATACACAAATTTAATTACAATTAAATGAATTATTTGTAATTGCAATACACAGAGCGTTACTCCAACAAGAAGAAAGTGGTGAATGGATGCGAGAATTTGGCAATATTATTAATGTTGGCCGGATTTATTCAGCCGTTCCTGCTCAGAGCCTTAACTTTTTTGAAACCCGACTCCACGATTTTTATAAGTTCATATTTCCCGGCGGAATTACACACGTTTTGGAATTTGGCGTTATGGTCAATTCCACATTTCCTTTTGGATATCATTGGATGGGCCATAGCTGTAGTATACGTCGTATTAGGGTTCATAGTACTAGACGCATACAAGCTGTACACGACGGAGATGAGGTGCCATTTTAATATTCTTCTATGTTCTATTATTTATTACTTGCATGTAAATGAGCTGTATTATAATGTAGGGCGAATCGAACTAGTCAATACATTAAATCCAAGTACAAAACTGCAGCTGAAATAGTCTTGGCTTGTCGATGCTTACAAATCCTCACGACCTCAACGAACACCTTGGTCCGGGACTATATTTTGATTGTAGTTAATAATACCGTGATGATATTTACTGTGGCCATCCTTCACGTACTGATCAGATTTGGACATGAGTTGAGTGTTTTAATCAATTTTGCACTCATGGTTGACGCTTTGGTAATGAACTCACATTACTTTTGTAGTTAGCATATTATTATGAAAATTGTAATAATTGTATGTTACATTTGTAATAAAGGTAGGATCCAGTTACTTGATTATATGCTACATGACTCTTGGAAGCTACCATGAAAATTCAAAAAAACTTATCAACTCTTGGAAGAAAGCCCATAAGGTTTCGAACGGAGATCGGGTACTGCTAAGCAAGTATATGCGGTCATGTAGGGTGCTCAGAATTGAGCTAGGAAGCGTAGGATATTTTCAAAAATCAGGTACGCCGAGAGTTGTAGGACGAATTGTGTATTACACAACCAAAAGTTTGGTTCTGTTGTGGAGCCTTCATTAATACGAGTTATAATTATTATAGTGTCTCAATTTAAATACTTTCTGAACTGCAAACCATACCAGAAGTAAATCACAATTTGCAATTTGTAAAATGTAGAAATTGTTTTTGAGATAATCGGCGGAATTGGCCGGTTTTGAATACTTATTGATTTCTTTGATTTTGTGTTCGAAGCGTTCGCTTTCTGTTGGTCAGAAAATCGGATTGTTGTAGTTTTTTTACTCATAAGACCCGCATCTGAGGCCAAAGGGACTTACCTCGACCACTTGCATTAATTGGAATTAAGTGTGCTTTAAATATGGTTTTCTTCTGAGAATTTAGGATAACATTAACATGCTGCTTTACTTACTTACTTTACACAGGGAATCGTGAAAGTCGCTTACTTGAGTAAAAAAATATATCTCAATTATTGTAAAAATGGGTTTGTTAGAAATAAAATTACGAATATTTGAAATCGAAATCACCGACACAAAATAACACGTATTTGCGTCATTCAGATCAGAATCTTTGGTAGTAAATAAAAATCACTAGCTCGAACATTTTAAAAAATAAATCCCAACTTGCACAGCCTTTAATTTTCCTCCCTTCATAAGAACACTAACAAAGTTAGGTTAGAGAACCCCGATTGTAATAAAGATGGCAGTAATTTTTCCACTTGTTCAGGGTTGACGAAGTGAGGAGCAAAAGTGCACTTTCTTTTCCATCTCTGCAAGTAAATGTTGGCTTTTATCTTGACTTGCTTTGGATCCCGCTTGACGTGCATTAAACTGTTGCCTTGCATTCGTACAACTTGAATGGACGCTGACTTCTGAGTGAAAGTTACTTCTCAAGCGGAATTAACCTGCATTGAAAGCAGTAAACCTTTTATTCAACTTTTTTCTTCTTTTCCTGCACTTTACAAGGCAAGGAGTCAACAAAAACTTGACAGTCTTGATATTGTTGTTATTCTCAGCTATCATTAGGAAAGACTTGTAATTTTGAAAAGATTTGTACAAGGAAATCGAAGCGGCTAATGAAATTATTAAAATAATTCAATTCAAACATTGTTGACTGATCTCATGACTATGGGCATATAAATTTGTTATATATTGTCAAATATATTTGCATTTGATTGGTCAGAAGTAGTAATAAGTGGATAATGTTGCCAGTCCAGAAAACCTGATTTCCACAGATGTTTTCTGAGTTGTGATTACAATCAATTGTCAATTGTTTCTTTTATCAACCACGCATTATTTTCGTGTTTGAATGACCCAATTTGTGTTTCTAAGAAACATTCATAGATTAAGACGGAGAAAGTACGCTTAAGGCAACGTACGTAATGGTAGACAAGACAAATTTGAATTGGAATCAAATTCTACTGAAGAGACTCTCGATCATAATTTGTGAAGAAGTCAAAGTCAATATTCTAAAAATTCTGAACCAAATAGCAATGTGTTACGTGAGGAAACAACAACAGGCAGTAAACGCATTACCAGGATTCCAAGTAAAGAAATATGATCTTCATTTAATCCAATTTCTTTGGAAAACAAAGAAAAATCGTACGTCGGAAATAATAATGTATTACACAAGGGCTTCCTGGTTTATGGACCGACACGGATGATGGGGCCAGGAAAGCCTTCGAATGTTTCTCCTTCCCTGAATTCTTTTTTTTCTTCCTCCAAAGTATTCCTGGCATAATGCATACAACAGATTGTCTCCTCTCTAATGAGATCATTTCCTTCCTCCTTAAGATGGTAAAAACATAAGAAGCTGGAATGGTTTATTGAGGCAAGAATAAACTAGTATATTGCATTTCTTTGAAGCGAAACGGATGGATCTTGCAGGAAATGACTTGACTCCTCACGGTTTCGGTTGATTGACCCTTTGTTCTACTTCTACTTCATGTTTGGCTACTACCTGGCGTCGGGTCCTGTCCGAACCGGTACTACAACGTATTTTCTTATTTCTGCCACTGTCTTACATCACATAATTAAATTAAATTAAAATGTGCAGCCGTATAAAATAAAGATAAAGAAAATAGAAATATAAAATATGTAAACGCGAGTCACATGTTAGAGTTACACTTTCGTTTTGACGTGGGTTGTGGATGACAGATCGACAGACGCACAATACTTGATCGGTGGGAGAGATTAAGTTGTAAAGGTATAGTAGAAAGAAAGAAAGTCTGCGTCTCAAAGAAGTGACAGCAAATGGGAGGTGGGCTATAAGAGTAAAACGGACTTCTTTGATGATGCTGGCTGACGTAAAGAGCTGGAACAACTTTACCTTTTCCCGGATCAATAGCTCCGTGTAATAACTAAACCCTTTGATTTCTTAACTCAATGGAAGGAAATTCTCTCGGGCAAGAATCCTTTTCTTTTATATTTTATTTCTTCATTCTTTTCTCTTTGACAGGAATGCACAAGTGGATTCTACTTCTGATCATCCCCACTTTGTCCTAAATGAGCAGAATTGTATTAACTTATGTTTTTTTTTAATTCGTAAGACAATATTAAATTTAAAGATATCGCAGCCTGTTTTTAAAGTTTAATGTCTGATGAAGTAGCTATGGGACACCGTCATCAACACTCAACCCTCACTTTTTGTCAATTAAGTTATAAATACAGCGCAGCGCAAAAAGAACCTTCTCAATCTCAGAGTTGCCCACACATGTATAATTTCATAGCTTATCTCTCTCACTTGCTGCTATTCCTTTATCAAAATTTAAAAACTTTTTGTCGTAATGAATTTGTCCGACTTCCTTGGAATTGTCTCATTTAGTGTAAGAACTCTTAACCCAATTCCTTTTACGAAAAAAATCACAGAATTAACATTGATTTCCTAAACAATTTCTGCAGATACTGGATATTGTGGTTTCGGCTACTACCCCGTACTTAAGTTGCGTGTTGGCCGGTGTAATGGCCCAAGCCTTAGGAGTTGATAAGACGATTGAAGTATTTATCATGGTAGCTATTATCATCTTCATTGCAGCAAATCTCCTTGAAGTCCTGGACAGTCTGTTTGATTATGTCGCTCCTGATGACAGCAAAGCTTTGTCATTTCACCCGCAAGTTCTAAAAGTAATTGGATCGGATTATATTTTGCAGATTACTTTGTAAGTTAACAATGGCATTTGGTATCCAGGTCCTAGCAATCTTGAATACTGTCTGGCTTTTTATTACAATTCGTGCTTTAGTCCGTGCATCCTCAACCAGAGGAAGCGTAACACTCGGTGCAACACCATTCGGATTTTTCTTGGCAGCCTTATTATTTACCTGTTGTAAATTCCTCATTTATGTCGTTCTATATGTATCAAATGTTACTTTGCGGCGCACAGCTTCTTAAGTTTTGAAGAAACTACAATAAACACTGGGCTAGTCAAAGCTTATGAAAAAAAGTTGGCAAGCCTATTTATGTAAGCTTGTTCTAAATTATGAAGAACGTGAATGATTCCAACATTTCCAGGAATATATGCTAAACGTGTCCGCGCCAAGTAAATAATCCAGTCAGCAATTGAAGATTTGTTATAGTATTAATAAACGTTTTTCATTTTCAATGTAAATTACACAGGAATTTTCAAGTAGTTAAAATCCTACAAATAATTTGAGTACTAAAATGTCGACCTAGGTTGCCCCTAAATTAAGAAATTAATTAAAATCTTGGTTCTATGTTAAAAATTCCTTGTAGATCCACGAGTCTTTTGAGCTGCGACGAATACACAGCCTTCGAAGTTCGTCATAGTTGATCATGAATAGCATGAATGGAATCGGTGGAATAAACAGCTCCCATCTAATATATAATTACAAACATTACAAACAATAAACTGCAAATGAAACTCCAGATATTCTGCTTGTTAAATAGTTTTAGACTAACTTGAGTGGTGCTAAATTAATAGCGGTATTGATGCCTGGAGTGTATATAAGGAATGCTGCAATGAGTAGTTCCATGGGAATCGCAAAATTCATAAATGTATTCCTGTGTACAAAATTGAAACCAAAATTAAACAAATTTCCCGAATGAATTCATTTGAAATAATGTGTTAAAGCGACCAACCCACCTCATCCCTTTTTGAAATAAGCTCAGGCGCCGTGTTTTGCAAATAATAACATTAGCAACTTGGGTGAGGACAATTGATGCAAAGAATGAAGTTTGAGCAGTGAATCCTAAAGTGTGCCTCGCAGCATAGGTCCATTCCTGACCATACGAATCCGTCAGATCCTGGATTGCTTTGTTTTCCCAATCCCCACCGATCCCAATCAATTGCGGTGGGAGCCATCCATTGTAACCCATTGTTACAAAGTAGGCAAAATACCCAGATGAGACTTCTATCATTGAAGTTTGGCCATAAGCGTAGGAAAGGAGTCTAAAAAATTAAGCACCAAAATTATTCCAAATCACTACACTTTAGTTCCTTCCAAAGTAACGCAGTGAAATTTAATGCATTGCAAATGGCCGCCCACTTGTTTGTCCGTCATGTCATGCAGATTTGAAATATGCATGGATTTTCACTACGTTCACTCGGAACAATTTAAATTTAAACCAAAATTTATGTAGCTACGCACGATCTGTTGACGAGAGTGTCCTTGGCTGGGTTTCGAGGTTTTAACTTCATAATATCAGCTTCCGCTTTCTCATGAGCCTGGCAAGTAATTTAGTCAAAGATTTTGATAAATAACTCTAAAAGTATAAGTAGTAAGTATAACAGTATTCGAGAACATTTAACTCACAAGAGAAGTAGCAGGACATGGATCAGTCACGCAAACGGATAACAACATAGCAATTGTGCCCATCGGAAGAGGAATTGCCAAAATGATAAAAATAAAAACGCTGTACATTTCCGCAATGTTGTCTGCCAAATTGTAGCAAATTAGTTTTTTAATGTTGTCAAAAATGAGACGGCCTTCCTCAATCCCAGTGACCTAAGAAGTTATCATGCGATAGGTTATAAAGTAACCTAATTATTACTGGCGCATTCACTAGACGCATATCGGATGAAAGCGATCTTGAATTCTTAAGACAGACAAAATTCATACTCACAATTGTTGCAAAATTATCATCCATAAGAATCATGTCTGCAGTTTCTTTTGATACTTCACTCCCACCAATTCCCATTGCGACCCCAATGTCGGCCTTTTTTAAAGCTGGTGAATCATTCACACCATCCCCGGTCACAGCTACCGTGTGTCCCAGTTGCTGGAATGCCTCTACGATCAAATATTTTTGCTCCGGTGACGTTCGTGCAAAAACAATTTCAGAGTGATTCGTAACAACGTTTCGGAGTTGTTCGGGGGTGAGCAATTTTAATTCTTCTCCACTGACCACGGCAGCTTTAACGGATGACGGGTCAATATCATTGACTGTGCAACCGCGATCTGCTGCAATTTCCTCAATTGTTTGATTTCCTGATAAAGATTACAAGTAAATGTAGGTATATTAAATCGTACGCCGTATCAGTAGGCAAATTAATGCCCGCGCAGAATTATAAAAAAAATAACTTGACTTTACCTGGGGAAATTATTCCTACAGCCCTGGCAATTGCAGTTGCAGTTACTTGATGATCCCCTGTGACCATTACCACTTTAACTCCAGCAGATCTGCACTTCGCAACTGCCTCTGGTACAGCCGGCCTCGGTGGATCAATCATAGAGATTAATCCGACCAGTCGAAGTCCCTCATCCAGGAATGTAGGGTTTTCAGAGTCATACATATAACCAGGAGGGTATTTGTCAACGGGAAGAATGCAGTCGCAAAACCCTGAATAATAGAACAGAAAATAAATATTTAAGTCTTAATGTAATAACTTGTAAATGCAAAATATGTTTACCAAAAACTCGTTCTCCAAGGCCTCCGAGCGTAGCGTAAACATTGTAAAATTCCTTTTTCCAATTATCATCAAAATCAAATGTTTTACTTCCAATCAGGATTTTAGTACAATACTGTAAGATCCGTTCCGGTGCTCCTTTCATGACGAGCACAGGTCGAGGATCGTTTGGGTCATTTTGTTCATGAATCGATACTTGGTATTTGTTCCGGGAGTTGAATGGAATCTCTGCTATTTTCCTACGATGCTCCCTGTACTTTAGTACATTTCCTACGTAGTATTCCATGCATTTTAGTAAGGCAGACTCCGAGGCATCACCGTTTACTCGCCTGCTCTATACATTTATTGCATTAGGAGTTGGAAAATACGAAGCCTTTGCAGAAAGGCACAAGTCAAAATCCTGGCTACTAACATTTACCTTTTCAAAATTGGCAGCTCGTCATCCTCCGGATTGAACACAGCTTTGGAGCAAAGGCATACCACATTCGCAAGGGCTTTGAATCCAAACTCATCCTTGTCGAAAGAATATCCGGTTTTGTAATTGTTGGTATCCGCTTCTGCCACCTCATTGTTAAACCACATATCTAGAAACCAGAAAGCACGTTCTCAGCAATTTCCTGTCTAAATGGAAAATAAAATGTAATTGGGAAACTTACGTGCAACACTCATTTTATTTTGTGTTAAAGTCCCTGTCTTGTCACTGCAAATGACGGAAGTTGATCCCAATGTCTCAACAGCCTGAACATTCTTAACCAAGCAATTTTTTTTCGCCATCCTCTGTGCTGTGATTGCTAAGACCATTGTAAAGGTCATTGTCAGTCCCTCCGGAACATTGGCTACAACGATTCCAATTACAAAGAAAATCGCATTAACCCAAGCGTAGCCCATAAGCATCGCAACAATGAAAAATGTGACTCCGAACACGATTGAACGAATCGTCATAACTGCAACAAATTTTGTCATTTCCTTCTTCATAGGGCTAGGGACGATATTGACGACGCTCGTCAGGGATGCAAGGCGTCCAATGAAGGTCGATCCTCCTGCTCGGATTACCATTCCTCTGCACGACCCTTCGAGGGCATTTGTGGAGAAAAATGCCATATTCTTCGTTTCCATTGGGTTGTCATCCGTGCATTCTGGACTTCGCTTCATCGGATCGGATTCCCCGGTGAGGGAACTGTTGTCCACTTTGAAATCCGAGCATTGAAGGATTCGAATATCGGCAGGAACTAAATCTCCGTAACTGCATTTACCACAAACGTGTTAGTAATATGCGTATTTTAATAAAACGTACAAACAATGCATTTCTTAGATCAATTTTACCTGACTTCGACGAGATCTCCAACCACAAGATCCTCAACCGGAACCGCAACTTTCTTTCCGTCCCTGATAACATGTGTATTCCTTGGAACCATATTCTTGAAGGATTCCATGACACGGTCTGATTTGAATTGCTGGTAGAACTCGAAAAATGCAGACACAAATATGACGATAAGAATTGAAACTCCCAAGGCCATCTAAACCATACAAACGTGTTAAACACACAAATGCAACACCCCCATTAAAAAATCTATAAAAACTTACATTATCCGTAGATATGTCATCAGTGTACAAATATTGAGAAGAGAATGATCCAAAACAAAGCACTGCGCAAACCCACAAAAGCGCACAAAGGCCGCCGACCAGACACATGACAAAATTATAAAGCAAGGACGGCTTTTTGGGTGGGACTAGAATATTCGCGCCATATTTTTCTCTATTGATGGGCACTTGGGAGGAAGTGAGACCCTTTCCACAGAATTACATACAATTAAATTTAACAAGTAGAAGAATTAAATTGCCGGACCGGGTCAGATCAAGTTACCTTCTCATCATGTGTAGAATACCTCTTGAGCAGTTCATCAAGGGAAATTCGGTGGTCATCAATATTATAACCGGTTTTATCACTGTCACCCTTCTGATCCAGCACCTAATTAAGCAAAGTGGACACAAATGTGAATTTGCCACATCAACATTTAATATTGGAAAGTGGGAATTCCAATGACAAACCTGGATGCCATTTTCCGGACCGGGATCAAATGCAGGATTAATATTATAGGCCCCGCCGTTTCCTTTCATTTTGCCTGAAAATATTGCTTAATTATCTAAAGGTGTAATGTAAAGCTGATAGGGAATGCTGAAGGGAATTATGGACTCAATTGGAAATTTTGCTTCCAAAAATGTGCAAAATCTACTACAGTTGAATCCCAGGCGGTGGACAGGCTGTGAGTAGGAAATGGACTCGAACTGATCGAAATCTATTTGGTTGGAAGATTGATAATTCTCCCCTCAAGTCCTTCAAATTAGTGTATTCAAATTGAGTGATAAACTGAGTTTTTAATTTTCTTCCACGACGCGACGTCGTCGTCTCCGGGCGACCGACGATTCATTTGACTTGATTTGACTAGTAGTTGACCGCCCAAGTCAACTAATTACCCAGCCAGGCACACAATTTCCATGATTACATTGCATGTGTCAAAACTCCACATTCCATTTTCCATCCGCTCTCACAAGAAAGGAATCTTGTTGAAACTACTTTAGGCAATTGAACCATTTGATTTGACTCACCTTCTGCTCGTCATAATTTTGGTAGTGGCGAATGCTCCTTTGTAAATACAAATGTCATCGGATAAATATTTAATGGGCTCATTGCGTGGAGAACCACTAATCCCTTGTGTTTTAGTTCAGACCGGTGTAGTCCAGTACTGGACGGGACGCGGACGCGAGCATCACCACCGATTAAATTATATGGCGGTGCGCTCAGAATTGTGCAAAGAGATGGAATCCATACTTTTACAGCTCAAACCACATGCAAAAATTGGAACGTTTTGTTCCTCATTATGCAAATAAACACTAGAGTAGTCCACGGCGCCGTCGCTTTCATTGGAATTGGGATGTCTTTTGCAGGATTTCCGATTTCTTGTGCCATGCTGTGTAATATGATAACGTTAGACTTAGAACGTTGGAATATTATAATGATTCCTGTAATGATTTGTAAGACCATTTTCTAAGTTCGTTATTTCAACCAATTTTTATAATTTAATTGCGTTTCCACAGAAGCACAATACGTCAGATCAAATGTCAAATTTATTACAAACATAAGGCAAGGTTATGGCACTGCGACGGAACACGGCCTGGTCACCAATTATTTCGCTGAAATCCAGCGTTTTCAAAATGCCTGTGCATGCCGTCGGAACAAAATGCATCGTATTATTTGGAAAGGAGCGCTGCTGGAATTCCATCCCTTGTGGCGAAGGATGTCAAACATTTTGGAAAATTATCATTGTATTTGGATTCACTGGGATTTTTGTAAGGGATTTGATTTTTCAAATTTAGCATCCGCAGTTATGCATTATAATCTTGGATAAATAATTTGATTTAAAGGCAATGTCAATCTCAGAGATTGTGTTGGCACTCGTCCTACTTCATGAATTTTGGGACAACAAGGATATATTTATCCACGATCGATTATGCAAAATCTTAATGTTGACGGATAATTTTTTCCCTGCTGTGATGCTCATATTCCTCACATGTACTTGCATTCTTTGTATTTGGTCAATCGCATTGGTCATGAAACCCACGGCAACAAAGTCTCCATCCCTGTCATTAATAATTGTGAGTTCGTATTTAAAATGCTAAATAATGTATGAAATCCAGTTCGCGTTGCATGTTTTTTTGATTTCCATTTAAATCTGCTCCAGTACCACGCTTTTTCGTATATTGTGACGTTGGGAGTGTTTTTGGGATCAGTCTACCAATTCGTAATTTTCTTTTTACAATGGCCGGACGCAACTTACAGGCAACCCTCACTTAAGCTTTGCAATCGTTAAAATTATTCCACTTATAAGTGATTTTAATCATAATTAGACGCGAACTTCAGGTTTGGATGGTTAATGAATTTGAAACCGGAAATCCTCCAAACTCAATTTCTAAAAAGTGGCTGGATACTCAGTACCTTGTAAATTCAACTTTTATAATCATAAATATTAGATAAGAAATAAAACATTTTGAGTTTATTAATTTTCATGAATTAAAATTAGTTTGAATGTTGTGGCGTTCTCTCATCCAAGGATTGGGAAACAATAATTAATTCAAAATCAGCAGACAAGAGCAGCAGTGAAGACGATTCATTCGCGGCAGATACTCCGCTTCCATTGTCATGTTGTCCAAAAGATGTACGTATGTATGAACTTTGACCTCCCATATTTGGGAGGTCAACCACACCTACGCTTCTAAATTCTCTAATATTTTAGACTGGTGACTTATGCACTGAGGCAATAGCTTGGGGAAATGGTTGTCTCCCAAAGCAAGTCGATGCATTGAAGGATTATGTGTATTTTAACGTTGCGACGAGTTGCATCCTTTACTTTCTTTTGGTGAGTGAATTAATTTTCCCTTCAGAAGTGAATAAGAATTATAGTAATGAAAAACCAGAGTAAAATTGTAACGCATAACAAAACTTGTGTTTCTTTTGTTAACATTTCAAAGGATGCATTCACAGCAGCGCTACTCAAGTATTTGGAAAAATTCCCGTAAACCATATTCTTATATAACACAGTACCACACAATTGCAATTTGAATCTATTGACTCAAGTTTTGAATGCACAGGGCCAAATCCTTAACTGAAATCAAATTCCAACGCCTTCCCGATGAAGAGAATCATGGCTCTTCGGAAGTTGAGCTGGAGGAAACGGATCCGTCACAGTCTAAAACGAACAAAGGGGAAACGAAAGAAATTGAAGAACCACCAAAAGCCGCTAAATCGACAAACAACAAAAAAGAGGTAGGAAAAAACATCCCACATGAAACTAAATCAAGTAAAAACAACGCATACCGTGAACCCCCGAATTCCGTCGCTACTTTGAAGAAAACAATTTCCCTTAATATGAATTCAAGACCCGTAATACGACAGAATAGTGCTACTACTGGTGGCAGTAGAAGTTTACCACAAATTTGGGATCCGATATACGGTGATTCGGATGCGGAATTACCTGACTTCAGTAGTTTGAGACCTATGTTTAACAATGACAGTAACTTAATTAATCTTGAAGAAACGAATACTGAAACACATTCGGATGATCCAAATGACACGGAAAAAGAAGATGTCAACTCCATGGATGAAATTATAATGAAGAGCAACAAATCTCGTTCGGATTTAACTTTCAGCAAGAGTAAATACATGAATGACGCAAATAATGGACAGGCCGCGGTGAAGAAAGCTGTTAGCAATGTGGAATTAGCAATGAGAGATGATCCGATCGGTATTATGACAATGGAGGATGGAAATAATAATGTTGGTTGGGCCAAGAAATTTCGGGCATCACACATTGGGATTATGGGTCGTCAATTGAATCTCAACATTGATACTCGGACTTTCCCCAGCTTCCATGCATGGAAGGGTTTACCATCGAAATCCATGAATGACTCATGAATTTAAGGGTTATCCAGTAGAGATTCAACAATAAATGCTAACAATGTAGTAGCTAGTCGTCGTAAAATATATCTATGGCATGGCAAGTAAATCTTCCATAAATCTGAGCTGTCGGATTGTCTAAATAATAAATCTGTTAGGCAAGGATCCAAAAGCACATGGCGAATGTGCAAAATTGTATTTTATTAAAGTAATTTTCCTCGGCATATACATGATATTTGTATGACATGACACATCAAGTATTTCATAAGAGTGCGAGGGGATAATATTTCCCAACTCCTCATTTTTTTGTTAAGATTAATAAATTTCTCCTGGGTGAATTACACCATCCATTAACCCTAATAGTTATTTATTTTTCGCTGAATAATCCTTGTAATTGTTTACTATTTATTCTCACAAGCACTGACAAGTTACGAACTAACGGCTAGCTAAATCTTTCATAGACATATAAAAAGATATAGGTACTTATAGTGCTTTCACAATTACGACGACAGATTTGACGTTTATTCGATAATATTTTCGTGGTGTTCCAGTATACATCATAACAGCAATTAATACACTAAACGACTTTTGGTTATTACGCATGAAACCCGACCAACGAAATTTAACTAATTATGATAAAATCTAATAAGAAGACAATCGCGGCTATTACACTTCTGCGAATTATTTTTTTAGATTCTTTTCGATCCATTTGAAAAGCAATTTGCACCCTAAGTTCAAGTAGTTTAAATCTCATTCAAAATATTAATATAACGAGTAAAGGATACTTCGATTCAGATCATAAAAATACATGATGATTGTGATTTTTAAATGACTTAAGTTACATTAGCCCAAACATCCACGACGATTATAGTCGAGTGTCCCTTCCACTAATTTTCATTTTACACAAGTGCAAAAGAATGCAAGATAGTACAAAACATTCCTCATTATAAGAATTATAACAATAATGAACCAGGGCTTTATGTAATGTACCACGAATACGAGTAAGGAAATTTTAACGGAAGGACTTTGCCTTGGAAAAGGCGTAAGAAATAACTATAGTTTAGCCACATTAGCTATTTATTGCGAGGACTTTCATCGCGGAATCCAAAATACGTAAATTCCATTGAAATACTGGAGAGGTCAACAACATGAATAAATATTTAAGCTAATTCCATGAAGATTTTTTGCTTGATCCTTTTTTGTGTAGTAACCGTGATGCTGCTCGGCACTACTACTGCTCAACACTACTGAATAGTGCTCACTGCACTATTCTGCATATGCACTGACTCAACAAAGTAAAAATAATTCCACATACTATTACTACAACATTCCTAAAATTCCCCTTAACCGAATACAATGTCAACAATGTAATAATTGTACGCTTAACTAACGATAAGATGAGTTCCTTCCTTCCAAAATTAGCACAATTCAAAACAATCACAGCTTTACCGTTCCCTCCAAATTCCTCAAAAGACCTAACCCTTAAAAACTCCCAATTCAGGACACAACTCCCCAGATCACAATTCCCCGATTCCTCTCCTCCCCCATCCCCTTAAACCTTAATTAAACAAACCTAAGTTACGGTACGTAATTTTTTATACGTCTACGTGTGACGTGTGAGTAACAACGCACAAGGAAACAAATCAATTCATTCCTGCCTGGTCCACACCAAGACGGGATAAATCCTTAAATCCTAAATCCCATCCCATCTTCAGCTTCCCTCTCCACTTCCACTTGACGGCATGGTGCGTTTCGGCATCCGACGACGACGTGTATTTTCGAATCCCGCCGTGCTGTTATTCCCAAAATCTCCTCAGTTTGTTCACCCATTCAATTAATGCAAAACAAAGTCCACTTAACCTCCGAGGAAGTTGTTGAGGCATGAAGGGGCTTTAAATCCTCATCAAAGACTCCTTCAACAAAATCCCCACCCCTTTCAAACCCCGCTAAACCGCCGTCCCAATAAGGGCCATCACAGAGTCCGTTGAATCCACACTATTATTATTACCATTCCGACGTCTAGCGGCCAGGCGCTGTGAACCCGGTACAAGTACACGTAGCTCCTCCTCCCCATCAGCCACACCCACGCCCACGACACCACCCCCCTTAAGCTCATCCTCTACAGAGGGTGGAACAACCATATTAACCCCCGACTCCAACGACTCATCCACAAATCGAATGCTACTCAAATTCTCCATTTCCACTTGCACAACTTCAGTTTTCCCGCCACCCCGAAAGTCACACCCTGTACTCGTACTTGACTCTGCGGATACATTAGAGTCCCATGCAGTGTAGTTAGCAAATCGACTTCGTCGAAGCTCCCGCTCATTCCCAGATGGAACAATTAATGAGATCGGCTCTGAATGTGATTGTGCTTGAACGGAAACTGAACCCCCACCACATTCACTATCCTCTGATTTTTGTTGGGTTGTAATCAAAAGGGTCTTGTTGACTGTTTCTTGACTATGACTTGAATTCCGGTCACATTCACAAAGGGAACGACCTGAAGGTCGTCGCATTCCAGCGGATGATGTCCGATGATCCCTTCCCTTGCAACAGCCGGCAGCATGATGAGTTCGATCCACGGACATTCCACTCACAAAGGAATTCCGTTCATGGAAACATTTGTGACCACCATCACCTTGGGGGGACTTGATCGTGACCCCTGTGAAGTGGCATTGACCGGAGGAAAGGGAGGATTGTTTTTGGAGGAGAGCAAGGCGGGACGGGGAACTACTGGAATCCAAATCCTCCGCCGAATCCAAAGTATGGATTTTTTCAATCATTTCACGGATTTCATAACGAAGGATGATGAGGAAACATGCTTTGATGAATCCAATAATACAGAATCCAAGTATGAATAATATCCCACTGATATGATCCAACCATTGGGTTAATTTGAATCCACAACCGTTCCGATAGATCCGAACTCGGGTTCGCCTTGGAGGGAGGGAAGAACCGGATGCGGCTGGTGACGATGTGGGCGAGTGCTGTGTCTGAGGGATGGACGCATGGCGGCGGCGGCGGTGCCCTGGAGCCGTCGTCGTCGTGTCAACGTCTTCGGAATCCATGTCAGGGTCAGAGTCAAGGTCATGTGAGAGTTCCCTTCGTGTGTGCAAGTGGTCAGGATCAGGATTCCTACAAGTGAAGGGGACTGAGATTTCTGTGATTTCAAGGGGCTCTTCAGTGGGTTTTGGATTTGAATTATCTCCACCGAAGGACTGGGAATTATTTGATTCCGTCGATAGAGGGCCTGGAGAGTAGCCCGCTTTTTTTCGTGGATGAACAAAATGACGATGTCGATTCAAATGATGGGAAGGCTTCCCGTGGATTGACACGAGGCCAGGGATTGGATCATATTCTTCTGAAGACTGAGCCTGAGCCTCAGCACTGTAATTTACATTTAAGAAAAGGGCTAAGGGATGAGGGATGGTGGTCGGATTCGGAGGCACTCGGACTGGTGGTCGGTATGGGCCATCCGACATCATAGATTTGTCTGGTGGGCGGGATAATGAAAATGGACCAAAGGCATAATCCTGGGTAGGAGACGGGGAAGTGTCAATGTTTGTGCAACAAGATTCTGGAAGGGACAAGTAGAGGGCGGCTTCTGTGCGACCCACGTTTTGTTCCTGTAGAATTTGCCTACGGACCTCTGTCGGGAATTTGTCAAAATCTAATGGGCCATTGACCCCGCAGCAATGTTCCTGGGTTTGGACGCGGTTCCAGGTTTTGGTGAACTCGGGATCTGTGGCGTATTTGGCGATGAATTCTTCGGTGAGGATGGGGCGAAGGGCTAATTTGACGTCTTCCAGTTTGAATACCCAAACGAGACCGACAGCAATGTCTCCGATGGTAAGGATGAGGAGGAGGACCCAATAGATACTCAATAATTTGTGATTGAGGCGCTTGGCTCCGATGCAGCCAACCGTTTGAAGGACCCCACATTGGATGATGAGGGCCATGTATGCGTAGATGAATGTGGGGTGGTACAGCTCCACGCCCCTGGAAATTATTGAAAGAAATCAATATTTTAAACAAGGGGCAATCAAAACACTGATGATATCGGTTGTTTACACAATTAAATCATATCTAGACATTAACGTTTAAGTAAATTTTAGCAATGGAGTAAAGTTTTTGCAGAAAAATTCTAAATTTAATATCCAATCATCTGTAGTCGTAGTCGTAGATTAAACAAATGAATAAAAATTGTATTTAAAATTGAAAGTGAAATTACCAGCAACTTTACATGTTTGTGCTTGGACCGAGTTGTGTTTCAAAATATAATTTTGCAAATCGTTGTAAATCAATTTGACAATTGCAATAGAGTTAAGGAAATCGAGAAATTCGGTCCTTTGATTTCAGGATTAGAGAACCAACCGGAAGTTTCAAGACAGGAAACAGGATTCCCAGACATGCCCAAGGTGCGGCCCCCCAGAGGGGGGCCAGACCGGCTATACCTGCCAAAGGTGTGGCCCCCGAAGGGGGGCCAGACCGGGCCTTAACTATAGGGTGCATGGAGAAGCTGCCCTTCTCCAGACCCGGCCAGGCTATACCAGACTATACCCCTTGGGCATGTGTGGGAAATTCCCACTCCCATATGACTATATGTTCAAGGATTTTTGTGCTAGGAAAAATTATACCCGCATGCAGACCAAGCAAAGTCAAAATTCCATACGTTAAAGTTTTACAGTTAAGTTTCTTTTTGGAATTATACGAGCAGAAGTTTGAGTAAATCTTATCTCTACTTGGCTACGAAGGATGGACGGGATTCCAAAGCGCGGAAGGCTTGTACATGGAATTATGAAGTTCATAATAAAAAAACTTTCCCTACCCCGTGCTCTGCATGGCTAACGAATCCCAGTTTACAGTCCTTCGAAACCACAAAATAACTTTTTATGAAGAAACTTTGAAGGGATCCAGCAATTTGTTGCAAAACGTGGATATACGTATACGACCTCCTGCGAAGCATAGCTTATTTGAAAAGACCTAAAATTTGCAAGTGGGCTCAATAGAAGAGGAATTTGAGGCAGGAATTTATAGATAATTTGTAAAGTGTAATTTACGGGCCGCGTTTAGGTTTTACGGTCAAACGGAGTTGTCGACTTGGGACTGGCAGAGTCATTAAATGCAGGAACAAGTTTAAGGCCGAGTTTTAATACTTTGTGAAATACTGTCAGCTGCAGGCAAGTCGTTTGAAGTTCGCCCCGCTTTGAAACCTAAAGATGTGCAGGTGTCTGGCCTGCCTGTTGCTGTTTCTCAAAAACTTTCTCCATTTGGCATAAGGAGAAAGTCACTCAAATGCACTGCAGATGCACACTGCTGAGCAATGTTGCAAAAAAAAACTAGTTAAATAGAAAGTTTTAAAATAATTCCTTTTCTGGATAAAAAAAGAAATCCAAATTTTTAAAGTATAAATTTGAAGGAAGACGTTAATCTCAAAGAACATGGTGCCAAATTCATACGGTAATAATTCCCAGCTACCAGCTCAAAGTGTAAAAATTATGTAACATCCATAAATTGTATGTTGTAGCATGTGCGCAATCTGTGGGCAAACATTAATAGGTTGGGTTGGTCGTTTAGTAGTGAAACATCTTTCTCAAATCCACCACGCCCGGTAGCTTTCATCCACTTTCTAATGGGTATCCTATCTACTCTAATTTGAAAAAGTTATGCAAGCAAATCCATTACATTACTACAGGACACCCACCATGAGATTACAGCCAAGCCATTACATGTAAATTTAGACAAGGATGATTAACACACAAACGTTGTGTTCGCAATCACAATAGGAAGTGTACACATTCAAATAGCACAACAGTGGAGTCTGAAATGGCCCACATTCCCCATCAGGAAGTACTTTGGTCGTTTTAATATGCGGAAAATTGTTTGGAAAACTATTCCACCCCATCCGGTCCTCCCGGAAAAGTTTTTTCGAGTCGGGAACAGATGTACACGAACGAAAACTTTTCTCACGTACAAAAAAACTGTGCGTAAATCCCATTCACTCGTTATCGGGTTTATTTACTCTACTCAATGCCAGCCTGGCATGCCACAAACATTACTTTACTTTCACCCATAAGCATAACACTCAGGGAAAAAAGAATGAACGGGCATTGAGAAGTGATTTATATTTATTGCATTGCCCTACCCTTTCCCACCAAGTAACCAGACCCAAGGAAAAATACAACCATCCCCATTCAAATCCACCCCACACAAAAAACCATTCGTTAATGGAGAAAACAACCGTCCTTTGTCGTTTTGCACGGACTATTTATGTACCGAAAGTGATTTGCAGCCCTCCGCCTTATTTCTTCACGTCCCCGGGCTTATTGTCATGTAAAACGGGCCACTTTGGAACTTTCTCTTGGAGAAAGTGCAAATGTCGGTTTTCTTTTCTTTGAAATCGGTCTATGAAAAATTGGTGTAGCCGTGTGGCCTTGCCTAATTTCCCGTATACTTATGCTTATTCAATGCGGTCAATGGAAATCCCGTGATGTCCTCTTTTCTGTCTGTGACAAATCGAAAATCTCTAATGGGAATGGATTCCTTTACATTTTTTGTATTTCTGCTGATCCAGGAGTAATGTCTGCAAAAAACCGTAATGATAATGACCGGACAGGCCTTAATGAGAATTCCAGGGCTTGGTATGCTTTGACAATACTTGTACCACCAGAAAATCGATCATTATTGGGTACACACGTAAAATAATATTTCATGTATAAATATTACAAAACATTAACATGACAGTTTGGTTATTTTGCACTACTGAGCAATGTCAAACTGGAAACGCACTCCCATTCGTCACACATTTATTCAAGTATTGCATTTCCTTGCCGTTGAATGGCGGTAGAATTTAATTTTACTTTACTGCCTCGTCTACTTCAAAATGCTAAGGAAAAACCATAGCAGGGCAGGGCCAGTATTTTCCTTTCCCCGTTCCACTGCACTGCACTGCTTGAATGCATTTTAGATGAATGCGCATTGGAAAGGTACGTACGTACACCCGTGAGACATGAGTGCCAAGGAAAGGATCCTACATTTTGGTAAGAGGGGAACACAAAGGAATTTTAAATGGATGGAAGGAAATTAAAATCGGAGTTCGGCTTCTACGCTCCCTTCCTTGTAGTCCCGCCAGGTATAGTGGACATTCTATTACGTGTAATCTCCGTGTTTATGGGAGACCCATTAAGTAAGGAACGGTTTATTTGCAATTTTTGAATGACAAAGTTGAGGCTTAAGGCTTAACAGCTCTACGTCATGATTGGATTTGCTTTTGGGATCGTAAAACGTTCCGCTCCGGAATGGCTATTCCGCTATTCTATTACATGTAATTTCCAAGTTGATAGGAATTTGAATGGATACTTAAAGTAAGAGACGATTTATTTGCACTATCTTTCTTAATGGCAAATTTGCGGCTCACGTCTTACGCTGTGATTTGATTTGTTTTTGAAATGGTCCAATCAAAAATATATTTGCAAAAGACAAAAATTCAGAGAAAATAAACTAAATTTCGTCAGAAACAAAGAAAACAGGAGTGTAAATGCCTGCAAAAACGTATGCAAATTGTGGCAACGTTAAACAACTTAATATACGTGGTACACTATTTATACTACATATTAGCGGAGCCTCACCGTATCCTTGTGAAATCTACTACATAACGCAATTCATTGAACCGTGGAAACCGAGATGCGAACATGTGTATGTGTACTTACTGTGATTAGATTTGGTGGGTAGGAAAAAGCGGGGCTGCAGTTTTGGCAATTCTCAGCGGGTGGAAACCCACACAGAAGTAAGTACGGTAGGACGGCGAAGGGTGGAGCATTAGGATCCATTACTTATTTATCAAGTCGCGGCTGACTGAAGTCTACAGTTTGTAAACTCAAACAAATCCTTCATTTATATAAATAAATACGTGTTTCCTCCTTGTCATGAATGTGGCAAATGTATATCTCATGTAACAGTCAAAGGAACATAAACAGGAGTGAGTTATATGACTGGAAATGGACAAGTTAAATAAACACATGAAATGTTAAACGGCTGCCAGACTGAAGAATTGGGCTCAAAATTATTTCCCTGACCAAGTGAATCCTGTGCTCTGAAAGCTACATGCTAATCAAAATTCACATGATATGCGAAATAAGTTTATTTTAAGCATGTTCGTTTCGTCATAGGGAACTATATATGTGCGTCGTGGTCGTGTCTGGGTCCATTGACCTTTTCGCACCAATACAAAGTCTAGATTTACCTTAAACCGGAAATTTATCAAGAAATACCTGTCAACTAAGTAAAACAACACATGAAAATTCAATTTGTAGTTTCCACGTCATACACACACAACACACAACCGCGAATACTGCCAATTACAAAATGTGTAATACTTTAGGCAAAAGGCTGACTGTACACTACAAAATATAATCAATTTAACTCAGCCACATGAAAAGCAACTTGGGAATTCCAGTGTCACTAGTGTCACTTCGTAAAACCAAATCCTAGCAATGACATGAAGTTAATTGAAAAGTATTCCTAGTGATAAATGTACCTGCAATCTTGAACCAATCTTATATCAATCTTGCCTTATCAATATGTGTTTTTGTGCCTAGTTTGAATGCAACTTTTCTGTAAGTTATAATTGCATACGCAAAATATTTATGTACGTCAAAGTCTTGCCATGCTTTCGTTGGAATAGCGTCAGAATTACAAAATAACTTAAGATGGAAGTTTCACTATAACTTGTAAAAGTTTTCGAAAAAAATGTCTTATTTGTGCCAAAGTCTTCCAAAAATAGTTTATCCCGCCTACACGCTGTCGTTGTCTTACTTATCCTTTTTATTGACAAGTCTTTAAATTTACCCGCGTACAAACTGATGACATTCTCCCACGCAACGCCCTTCTCCAGACTTTTACCACTACCCGACGCTCCAAACTTAAATTATTCTTGCCAAAAATAGCTGAAGAAAGGCCACGTGCATTACTCGTACGTATATATGTGACAAGGGTGACGTAAGAAGACGGACAAAGTTAAAGTCGTGTGGAGTGGACAATAACCTGAGTACACGTCACGTCACAAAAAAAGAGGAGAGTCAGGGTCCAATATTTGCATTAGTTAGTATAGGTTAGTATGTACTGCAAATTAGGGCAAGCCGAGAACTCGAGAAAAGCCGGTCGCCAAATTGCAAATTTATGCTAAACGTTAATTTTTTATATAAATATAACAGCCTTTGGAAATTTAAATTGTTAAACTTTATTTCAAGCGCTTGTTGCAAAAATAAACTAACCAGTCGATCAGACTGGCTACATCCATTGATAGGGCAAATGAGATTAAAAAAAACCTTGTCACACACACTGGCCATTTAAGTCAGAAATACAATTTCCCGGACAAATTAGCAACTGTCCAATATCCAATGTACTAATAGCCAGACTCTGGATAAATGTGGATTATCCATAATTAATTGCAAATCAGCTAAATATTGAATGTGGAGAAGGCTGCGAAGTCCACGAGATCGATCAAATCAATAGCCAATGCAATTTACAGGAGGAAACTTGCCAATTCAGGATTGACGCACATAAAAATGAACAAGAAAACGAACATGGTGTTGAAGAGGCATCGAGGTCACGTACGACGTGACATTTAAATAAATCACCAGTTAAATGCCACATTTCCCATAGGAAAAATGTAACCAACTTGTAAGCCAAGGTCTCAAGCTAAATTACGAAAAAAACTGTCAAAAAAACCCACCACATGTATAAAACAACACATATGGACTGATAAAATAAATCTGAAGACGGGCAAACTTATATCCGTTCATTTGGCATTTGGCAGCAAGCGGCTTAATTCTATTTCCCTTCTCACGGCAGCCTGGCTAACAACCTTCCGGACACATCCTCAACGGCGGGGAGGAATTGACGGCAAATACGAATCAACGGACGCACAGTCGAATGATTTGAGAAGTGAAGCACCTAATAGTCATGGATGGTTGATTCTCGTACACGTAACGTACATAATGTACATGGACATCCTCCTCAGGAAAAAATCTTCCAAAAAACAAATGCCACCTCCTCCCAATTTCTAGGATTCTACGACTCTAGAAAAAAAAGAACTACATACAAAGATTTTTTCCTGACTTGTGCATCGCACGTCGCGTCGCCAGAATGGAGGAACGGGGGAAAACTAATTATTAAAACCGATAGAAACCTGGAATTGACACGTAATTCAATTTAAAAGCTCTGTATACGATGCATGAATAAAGTTTCTGTCCCGTGGAAATTCCCGGAGAGAATTTTCGCAACAATCTAATGTAATTCTGAACCGCCTTGCCATGGTTGGGCGGCCGCGCGCTCCGTGGACCGGACTCCCAAGGCCCACGTACGTTACCAACGTGCTCCTACCCTGATTGCCGTCGCCGCGCCGCGCCGCCTTGCACTATAAAATAGTGTGAACTGAGGGATTCAATTATGAGAGACCCTACGAGGTGGACCAAAAACCAATTCAATTTTAATAAACCCAATTACATCATAAGTTCAAGGGAGTCCGTACTGCGTTCAAGTATACAGACATTCCATTTTTTTAAAGGACGACCTTGTACAGTACACGTGTGCGAATTACAAAATTGCGGGTGATAATGTACAGTACACTGTTAACTCACCCACCAAAAATTACACTTATACAACTTTTAATTAAAACCAATTTCGAATTAAATTATAAGAAATAAATAACCATTATAATAGTAATTTTCTTAATAAACTGACCGTAAAAGGGAGAGGCGAACATCGGCGAGGACAAAGGCAGCAAAGACCGTGAAGATGGCGGACGTGATTCCAAGGACCCAATTGCAGGAGCAGATCCATACCCGGTAGTATTGCATGGAGTCCTTAATGGTGTTGGAGTCAAGGCTTTGCGGCACGAGTGAGTGATTCCGCCCGCCTTTCTTTGACAAGACATTCATTG
Organism: Orthonychiurus folsomi; assembly: GCA_036851895.1. Classification (NCBI taxonomy): domain Eukaryota; kingdom Metazoa; phylum Arthropoda; class Collembola; order Poduromorpha; family Onychiuridae; genus Orthonychiurus; species Orthonychiurus folsomi. The sequence goes on along the minus strand of JAAXYW010000089.1, from coordinate 7,631 downwards.
GCAAGACAATTGAACACCGTGGAGGATCAAATTCCCAAAACCCAGCAGCAGGTGACGTCGACGTGACCTTTGACCTTCCTCACAGTGATTGGGATGAAATATCCCCCATAGAATGTGTCGTAGTAGTCTTTATCCATTTGTATTACATCGTCACAGTCATCATTCCATTATCGTCCATTTCGAGCACAGAACAGCACTTTTGAGTCAATCGTCAAAAAATATTCTAGGATTCAGAAAATCCGGAGTCATTCCTTCCGGAATCCAAAATTCACTTTATTCCTCAGGTCAGGTACATAATTGCACTGATGAAGCTCTCGGATTTTGTAAATATTTTAAGTTTCCCTGCTGCAAATAATGCGTAGTCTCCGTGGGGGTGTCCCGGCTGTAGATTCATCGACCTCCTTGCGACTGCGACGAAGGCTGGTTGGAAGATAAAACATGGCAATGGTAATAATACCCGGACCGGACGAACCCTGAAAGTAAACCAGAAACCAAATACATTAGTCAAAGGAAACAACAACGGATTAATGAAATATTTTGGTTGGTGAATGGTGACGTCGGATATACGTTACACCGTATCCGGCCACAACCACCACAGCACGGCACGTCACGACGTGACCCCACCCCGCCCAGGCGGAACTCTTAGCGAACCGAGATTCCCTTCTCATTTATAATTTGGATTCAGTCGGCTTCGTTCCACGCACTTAAAGTCGAGCTAAGATTCCAAGTCCTATCCTTGGAATAATTTTACTTGGAATTAACGTGAAGGAGACTAGCCGGGATTCAAATTTCCTACTCTGGCCTTGGACTAAATGCGCACGAAATAGTTTCACTGGTCCGGAAATTAACTCCCCAAGTGCACGTAAGGTTTTCACAAAAAAATACACGACAACGAGAACGACGCGTCTAGAAAATTAGGATTTAAATCCCTCATTTATACACAGCGGTGGTCGTGCCACTTTCTCCGGAAATAACGTTTTTGAATAATTGGGTAAAGGGAAGCTAAAGATTTTAAGGGTACGGACGGACGGAGGGGAACAACATCTGTTCCTGAAATCCTTGATGCGTCCGCATTTCCTTTTCATTGGAACTTCAAAATAAAACGAAAATGTACGTACGTACTTTGTATGTGAAAGGCTTTGCCTGCATGCAGTTTAAGCTTCTGAGGACGAGGATTGCAATGGAGTCCAGTGCACATAGGAGGGGATCAAAAGAAATTATAATGAGACGGAGAAACTTTCCCTCCGAACCGAACCGTACCACATTTCGGTCACCCGGGTGGTTGTCAACAAAAATTCTCGTTTTCCGTCGTCCCTTCAAATGGAATGGCCATGAATTCAAAGGGAATTGGGGCTTCCGTTCAATAAAAAACAACATTTGTTTAGTCAGCTCCACAGCTCGTAACGAGTTCTGGCCTGGCGCAACAAAGCGAACAATTTCCAGTTTATCAAACCCGCCCTTGTTTTAAATGCATTTCCTTTTCATTGGAACTTCAAAATAAAACGAAAATGTACGTACGTACTTTGTATGTGAAAGGCTTTGCCTGCATGCAGTTTAAGCTTCTGAGGACAAGGATTGCAATGGAGTCCAGTGCACATAGGAGGGGATCAAAAGAAATTATAATGAGCCGGAGAAACTTTCCCTTCGAACCGTACCACATTTCAGTCACCCGGGTGGTTGTCAACAAAAATTCTCGTTTTCCGTCGTCCCTTCAAATGGAATGGCATGGTCATGGATTCAAAGGAAATTGGGGCTTCCGTTCAATAAAGAACAACATTTGTTTAGTCAGCTCCACAGCTCGTAACGAGTTCTGGCCTGGCGCAACAAAGCGAACAATTTCCAGTTTATCAAACCCGCCCTTGTTTTAAACTCCATGCATGCCGGGCCGCGCCGGGCCAGGGGCTATGAATAACACGAAGGTCGTTTGAGCCTCCCTCGTCCCATTCCGCATAGAGAAAGTTTGAGGAAGCCCAAGCCCAGTGAAGTGTAAGCAAACATCCAGCCAGGTAATAACATAGAAGGAACAAATTATTACACAAATAAAACAGGCCAGGCCGAATGCTTTTGCAGGCATTCATGTTTCGTAATTGCTTAATTAGCAAAACTAGCTAATTAACATCGGAGCCCATCAATTCAGGTACATGGAAGGTTGCACAACTAATAATGAATTCCTTTCCTGGGCATCAGGGCCTATTGATCTTCGAAAAAAGTTTTGCAATTCTAGCGAGACTTGGGAGCAGGGGAGCCGAAAGCAATTAGCTGACTGCAATTTCCTTTCACCAAACAAAAAATAAAATTGGGCACTCAACAGAAACAACATACATTTTTCTTCGAAAAATACAGTTCCACCCAATTAAAATGTAACAGGAATTTGTGAACGGCCTGTTTCACTTTCATTAGACTACAGAGAAGACGTCAACCTATTTTCAGCTCGCAAAAAACATCACACATTTGAATTAATTAATTTGCTTATTTACACATTTCTCAGAAAAATTGCACAAACGACTGGATGTACTACTTGCAAATACAACATTTCTCATCCCTATTTTACAATTTGGTTCAATGCCAAAAATCCAATACGCTTGTCCTCTGCCTTTCATTTAATCCAACCCAACAAAGCATTTGTCAATGACGGTGACGGACACAACACGAAAATGGTGTCAAAATTATTTAATGCCGTCCCCATCCTCCAACACAGCCCATCTCTTTTCGCAAAAGGGACAACAACACACGAAAGGAAAATGAATTGGTAAAATAAATCATCCCAAACAACTCCCACGCTAAAGAGTCAGTCATACAAAAAAATTTGAGTCTTATTTAGCTTCCTTTGTGTTTGTGGTTCCTCTTCCTCATTGCCTACCCACAGCCCAAACTACAACTACGTACGTACGTAAAGTACAAATATTCTTTAAAACTTTGTCTCCACTTTTGGGGAATTCGGTATATCCCCATTTCGTGTAATGTACATTCACATTTACACAAAGCTAAAAATTGCACACAGTGTACTACAGTAGTCTGGAAGCATAAGACGCAACATACCGCGCGTAACGTCGTCGTGCGTACAAAGTAGTAAGTATGAATCCTACAAACGCTAGAAAGGCTGCACGTACTCATAGTTCTAATACGTACGTAAAAGAGACAGAGCACAGCTTGGGGTAGTTCCTCTGGGGGGAAGAGAAATGGTGTCTTGGAGGTTCCCGGAAACTTTTGAAAGAGCATTTGTCAGACTGGAAGAAGTGAGGGGGAAACAACACTGTAAGAATCCCCTCCCTCTCATCGTAAGGGAAGAGAGAAAGTTATGAGCCTCAATTACCGCCCATCCTAGCCCCTAATACACCCAACTCAATCATTGCATTTCCTCCATGGGCTACCACCCCCTCCGTCACTCATTTTATTATCCCGCAGGTTACTTACTTTTCCCTCAATGAACTGAAATGACACTGACGAATGCTGGGAATATCACACACATTTATTTTTTGACATATGGGTATGAGTACGAGTACTGTACGTGATATGCCCATGCCATGGGAAGAATCGTGAATGTAAGTAGGATATACAAATATAAATCCTTTGTGGACCCTTCCAGGACTTCTGATTCATTCCAAGTGGAAAAGTGGACCCAAAAGTCAATTTTATTTGAAGGAAAAAAAGAAATGAAATAACATTTTCCCAGCATGCAATCCCACAGTGCAGTACTCTGAAAATGTCCTTTGTGGTTGGAAAGTGTTGCAAAATTCAACATTTTGGCGTGTAGTGCGGGTACGGGTATGAAATAGTACTTATTTGTACTTCTGTACTTCCCACAACAGTTTGGTGCTTCAAATGGTACTTCCCAAAAGTGGCAAAAGTTTGGGAAGGATAAACCCATTTCGTGGCTTCAGAATTGGGGGAGAGGGGTGGACCGGAAATGTTATGAAGGTAATCAAATTCCGAACAGAAGAAAAAAGCCTTTGTTTCCAAGGATCGGGAATGGCTTCCTTTGGAAAAAAGAAAAAAGAAAGTTTGGCGATGAAAGGTTGATGCGGTCAGCTCCTAAACGACATGGACGGACATCCGGAGGGACAAGCACGAGACTTCGCGCGTACATTTCCTGAATACACAAGTGAATGGCGTGAGGTCAGATGTGACCTTGACTTTCAGATCCGAAGTGATGAGGAAATTACAAACAGTCTGTCTACACAAAAATTCACTTAATTCGAATTAACCTACATTCGGTTCTGCTTCGCTTCGACATATTTCAAATATTTCGTTAATCTCAGAAAGTCCTGCTCATAAAATCCATAAATGCCGATTTATGTCAAATATTCGAATCGTAAACGTTTAGGGACGCCTTTTTTATTGTCTCAGCTGCCCCAGTTGCCATTTTGAGCAGCAAGAAAATATAATAAAAGTTTTGTAAGAATGCCAAACACAGGCTATCACTAAAGACCAACCCGCGCTGTCGCTGTATTTCGAATCTGGCTTCTAGCTCTGTTCTCGCGTTCACACTCTTTCCAAAAAATGCTTTATATTTTTTATCTAGTAGCTACTACCACACAGCAAAATGTGTTCATACTGTTACTACATCCCGCTCGTATAGTAGATGCGGGTTGGTGGGATTTTATCACATTTGCGGCGTCAGCAATTCATTGTGAGACGAGAATCTTCCAAATTCTCTCTCCGTTAAATCCGGTCGTTTACTGAAGCAGAGCATCCAGTCAAAGTCACAGGCAAAGATCTTCATCTTAATGATCTTGGCTCCGCCACCGCCGTGCCATGCCGTACAGTTGGATCCTTGCTGCGTGATGTAAGTTTCCGTGAATAAAAAAAAACTGCACAATGATTGCTGAATAACTTGTAGCTTGGCATAAAGATGATGATGGCCTGTGATTTTAATAGGGGGTACTCCTGCATTTAAATGATACACATTTTCATGACTCCACTTTTACTTAGGTACCGCATGGCATGGGTTATCTAGAGAAGCCAACAGCACTGGCACCGCACGTGATCTGATTTCTTGATATCAACTATGCGCAGGGGAAAGTCAAGGTCTTATTTTCAATTCTGATATGAGTTCTCAAAACTGAACTTAAAAGTGCTTTTCCTTTTTAATGTGGGATTAATTCATAAACCCATTTTTATGAGTATTCCATGCTGGATTTTGTTATCTGAAGCTTTTGAGTGCAGAAATGACCTCAGCCAGTACTTTCCCCAAGGAACCTGTTTTCTACGTACAAGTCAGTCATCCTGCCTCAAATACTGCTTTTAACCCCACTTTATGAGCACGGACCCCTCAAATACATTTTTCTTAACGGCCTTACCTATGAAAAGGATTTTTATTTCTTCCCATAAAACCCTTTCCTCAGATTTGCCTTCCTTTCAAGGAAATCACTTTCCTCGGACTCCTTTGGCTTTATTAGCCAAACTATGCACTCTTGCACATAAAAGATTTCAGCCTGTTGAACTCATTTGTGCATTACAGATGTGGAATTGCAACGACCCTACGTACTCCGTATCCTTGACCGTATTCCTATTGTATTGTATTATAAAGCTCGAGCCCAGGGAAAACTGGCACATTTTTGACTCGATTTAAAAACCCAACACCCACCAAATGAGGGAAAGGAAAATGTAAATTCTTGGAAATGGGGGGGATTCCATGGAAAAACGGAGAAAGAATTTCCTCCCCAACCTTCACATGAAGAGAAAAGTTTCTCCCTTGAGAATGGAAGACCGATGGAGGCAGCCATACATAGCCTAGCATTTCCTCCTAAGTTCGCCTCAATGCTTCCTCAGTTCTCATTCCCAGCTCCCTTCTCACTCATCAAAAAGTTGATTGGACGCAGCTCATACTACATTCCATTTCCCTTCTTCTTTTCTTATACGCGCGAAGCTCCCTTCCTTAGCTGTGGAATTCATCTTCCCGTACATTACGCGTATGGACGGACGTACGACGTAAGGTTCAACCAAACTGAACTGTACCCAACTCCCATGCCATGCCATGCTATGCTATGCCGTGCATCATTTTTCTAAGCCAAGAGCAGCCAACGTCCCTGGTTTCCAGAACAGTGCACTGTGCACTGGATTGCATTGGAGAAAGTGAAAGGAGAAAGCAGGAGTGGAGGAATTGGAATGGGAATGCATGAGCATTTTCCAACATGGTAACAATTTTTATTTGAGTGCCCACACGCTGGTTGGATGGGAATTCCATCACCTGACCCTTAATCACTTGTGAGATTTCAATGCTATTTGTTCAGGTGGAAATCATATAGGAAATCTTTTCATTTATATCGTAACAATTTCTATTTGAGTGCCCACACGCTGGTTGGATGGGAATTCCATCACCTGACCCTTAATCACTTGTGAGATTTCAATGCTATTTGTTCAGGTGGAAATCATATAGGAAATCTTTTCATTTACTTCATAGCTTCAAATTATTTTTTCAAGAGGAAACATAAAATAGTAATATCCAATGTAATTTGAATAACACCTACTTAAAGGCATACAAGCTTTTCGATTTCTATTTGTAAACTATGTAAGCATGCACATGCAGTCGTGCAAGTCGTGGATTTGGATTCGTAGATTTGTAATGTGTTTTCTAAACTGACATGATTCAGACAAATCACCCTTCCTTTCAAAAATTCTCGCAAATATTTTATGTATGCATGCTCTGTGATATCAATGTTCACAAATATGTGACTTTGATAAATGCCAACTTATAATAATCCGATCCGGTTCCTTCGGAAGTGAAGTGCAGTGGAGCCCTGAGCATTGGGCGGAGGAAACTCAGCGGGATTGACTGGCGGAATTGAAGGGCTTTTGCATTCGTACGTATGTCGAAGGGGAGAATCCGCGCCATCAGTTTGCATGGATACTATTTGAAGGACCGTCGCTGTCGCTGTCGCCTCACAGAATAAAATCAGATTCGCATGTGGTGAACTTTCATTCCGAATGTCAGCAGTTTATTCCCTTACAAAGAACAGTAGTGCAACAACGGAGGAATTCCAATATGAGCCAAGTCTTGTCTCCAATTGTTAAGCTTTTTGGAAAAGAGATTTTTTTACGACCATTTTTATCCTGAAAGGTCAAACACCATTTCCTTTGTGGAAGGTTGAGATTTTTGGGGAAATCCTTGCCTTACATATCCTGTCCCTGACATTTTCGGTTCTAAACGAATGAACGACATCCGCTTGACATTTTTTTGGGAGGAGTGAAAGATGACGCCTCTTTTTGCCGCCATTGCAAATGTATTGCTTTGGACCAAGTCATAAATCAAATATATTCAAATTCACCACCGTCTGGTCATGGCATATCCGCATACGGGAAATTCAAATCATGGGGGAATACAGTGGACAATTTTCCATGCACATCATTTTATTTTATTGCCAATTGAGCAAAAAAATCGAGAGTTAATTTCCGGAATTTTCCATTACAAAAGGGCTAGATAATGCACAAAATGGTATGACATGAAAAAAGGGTAGTAAATAATACTACGACATGCAAAATACGGTATATGACCGACAGCCATATTTTCCTTTCCATGATTCAAGTTATTAGGTTGAAGATTTGTCAGAGCTGGGAGGGGAATTTGAAGTTAAGACGAAAGAAAACGGAAAAGGAGTGCTTTCCTCCTCCATCATTTTCTTCAAGGGAAA
>JAAXYW010000088.1:0-62823 GCA_036851895.1 Orthonychiurus folsomi | reverse complement strand
AAATAAACACCTGCGGCCCAGCAAACTTTTGGAAGGAGCCTGGTACAATTCCGACAGTCCAGAGCCAGACACCAACACAAATGCGGTAATTCAAATGGCTTAATATTGTGGGAGGTCAGACTAACTCCTTTGGTGTAGCTTGGTGTGTGTGTAAACTTTTCACAATTCGTGCGATGAAGAAACAAGATGAGGACTCTAAAAATATTTGTGTTTCAGAAGCCAGCGAACAAATGACTGCGAGTGAAGCAGTGAAGGCATCGGAAAATCATCACATCCTTTCCATCTTTTCACAGACACAGTCGTCTCAACTCGAACTTTTATTTGTGGACTTTATTTCCAATAAAACGCCACGATGGTCTTCCCAAACCAATGAGCCTGACTTCCAACTACGAACTGCTCCCTGCGTATCTGTTTACAACTGATTATTAAACATGTAAAACTAGACACAAACATGCACTTCCTGTCAGATCCTTTGTCCTTCAATAGACATAGCATTGCGATTAGATTCCACTGACCTTGCACTATTCATACTGTACGGCTCAAAGTGCTACATGGGCATAATTGCACTCCAACATATTGCGTTTGTGCAGCATATACATAATATTTACATACTACATATTTCCAATTGTAATGTGCATAAACTTTGACGTAATTCAATTAATGCTGACATTTATTCTGCCACTGCAGTCTGTTATGCTATGCATCATCTTTGCACATATTTGTATTTTACATTGGTGCTCCAAAAATGGGTGGGTTTTAGTTTACTCCAAACTGGGTACGGACACTTGCGTTCTAACAATATTTGCGAAGTAAACATCAGAACAAGGTCTTAATGTAGCTTACGTGTTAGGCAATTACTGTGGATGGAAATTGTGAATGGAAATACCAAACCAAACTGAAACGAAACTTTTCTTTTGGAAGCTATTTAAAGCGTAACGCATTTTTCTACTATGAAAAGAATGATCGTCATATCTCACTATATAGTCTCACTATAGTCTCACTAACATGGGTTGGGTCTTACTTGCCTATTTATAAGTGACTCACTTATATTATATTAATTGATTTGATTCATATTGTAAATGAGCTGGATTGGCTTTAGATTTCATTCAGTTGCACAATGTGCACTCTTCAAGAGTCTTCATGCCCAACTCTAACTCTACTTTCATCTATGTTTCAACTATGGATTTTTATTCGGAGGTCGGAGGGAGAATTCTTCCTCAACCCGGGAATTATCGGGCAAAATTCTTCAATTCCGTCTTTTTTCTTTTGCTACATGCAACTTAATCCGCAGAACACTATCAAATTTAAACCACTGCACTGTAGTAACATATTTACTAGTCTACTTCTGGTTTACTTCATAACACAATTAGGCTTGTGGAGCTCCACTACTACGAGTTTAATTTAATTTGGCAGAGGAGGTTGGAGCTAATTTTATCATTTTTACACTTATAAGCGTCGCCGGATTTTAACAAAAGCATACTATGCTCTATAGAGTGGAAGTGCATGAAGCTAACCTAATTGCACTGATCCCTATCATTAACTCATAAAAGGTAAGTAAACTGCCATATATAAATGCTTTTATTTGGAATTAACAAAAACAATTTAATATGCATACCTATGTAGTAAACTTTTTGAATTGGTCATAGTACATAAGAGAATGATAGAGGAGAATCTACTGCGGCCCTGAATATTGAGTGCTGCATCTGTGATGATGGAGAACTGCTTAGTATATTAGGTATTGTTATTATACTTTGTCGTGAGTCCGAGATTGCTCCTGAAGAATTAACTGAATGAAAAATGGCGCCATTGTCTGATTCTGCTGGTGAAATCTCAAATACGCTTGGATAGCTATTTGAAAATCAAGGAGATTTGTTCACCAATTTTATGTACATCGAAGTTTATACTAGCAAATCATAACTGAAGCTACAGATTCATACAACCCTCACAAGCGCTCAGTCTAATTAAGCGCTTCATTTCGTAATCGAATCGAATTGCTTCCAATGGGCCCACTGGACTGAAATCTTGCTTAATGAAAAAAATGTAAAACTTGAGAAACGTGTTTAACTTTAATTTATGTTTTTCTTTTTCAGTCAAAGTTAAGCAGAACGGAAATAGATGTAAAACTGGAAATAAGTGTGTACTTTACACAGGAAGTAATAATTAGCTGAAGAGTGTTTCTTAAACACACCGGCGTAGCACTAAGGAGGTGAACAAACAAATCATGTAGGAAACAATGTAATAACAAGCATAGCTTCTAATTTGTGGAGAATCCAGAATACAATTGACGAATAAAAGGTTGCTCTGTTCTGGCACTAAATCCATTCAAAAAGCGGTTTTTTCGATTAGCAGGTTAATATTTATGTTATTGTTGTTGCCGGTCTGCAGATTTTCAAATTAATTTGTATAGTTTTAAAAGGGATAATAAGAATTAACTATTATTTTGTGCAATTTGTAATAGTTCAGTCCAATAAAATGGATCTAGATGAACACACAGGTCGGTCGGTGGGTCAGGTGTCGTGAAGAGTGTATTTCAATTTTTTTATCGATAACAACCCAATTTATTTGCCACATACTTAGCTCTCCAGCGCCCGTGCTTCCGTACTTTATAATGATTTTTAACTTCAAATAATACAGACCAGTACAATATTACAGGCAGTGAGTTATCGTTTAACTGACATGATTTCTCAAGTTACAGACCCGGGACAATAAACAGTTACATGTTCCAAAATAATACACCCACTACTGCAATTGTATTTAAACCGTAAATGAGGAAATGTGCTTGGTTAGATGAAACTGCATCATTCGCTACAGCCTTTCCTGGCTGATGGCTCGGTCCGAGCATAACGTCAATGTATTTCCATCTCACTTCAAATTGAGGAGGACGCAATGTTACCCCCAATAATCTGATCAAAAATAAAATGTATTAGTTTAAATCACGTAGTAAATTTCTTCGGTATGCAAACATACTTAACAAATGCAGTTTGGACGGTGTCTGGCAGTTGAACTTCCCGGCGTCCATAATTTGGACAAAAGGAGGTAAGAAGGTCACTCAGGGGCGGGTCCTCAGCCCGATCATTCCCAGCCCAAACAGTCAAATTCCAAGTTCGGCAGTCTTCTGCTATATAGCGCATATAATACATATGTTAAAGTATACACCGTTTTCATAAGTAATAGTAGTACTGTCTCCAGATCCTCACCATTTTCTTCAGAAATAAAATCCAACTCAAGCCGGTAGCGCGGCGGAACAGAAATTGACCAAATGCATTGGAAAAATGTGTAATGATGTGGACTCCGCAGAAACGCCCCGGCACCGACAATTTCCTTCCACCGTCTGGAACCTATGTTACCACAAATGAAATCCGCATTAGATATCTTGCACAATTCGAGTTAAAATTTTTCTTCTCAATGTTTACTACTTACCACTTGGAGGTGAAATAGTAAAATTAGCACAGGTAACTTTAGTCTTAAATTGGAATCCTACTGAATAGCTGAACTCACGCCCACCCTTTGTGGCGTGGTACACCAGAGTAAGTGGTGTGTGGGATTCAAATACCATTGGAAGGCTATCCTGCAATGCAATAAAAAATATTAACAAATTGTATATACAAATCTAAGCAGAATAGAATTCCAAAGCTGAGGAATGACTCACTCGAAAATATCCACAAAGGCACCCAATGATTGTTGATCCTGTAACAAGAAGAAGGTGATCAATCTCATCCAACGGCGCATGTTTGGCCTCGCATCTACATCCGAAAACCCCACAAATACTACGACAATACTTGAGAGAATTTGGCAGGGCGACAGAAAGTGTATCATGTCCTGCTCGATTCAGGATTAAGGATACGCTCTGATTGAGTCCAGGAAGAAATGAATGGGCGCAGACAAGAGGAAACCTGGAGAGTCTCAGGAGTGGGGAATCTGGAGGACCGACGACGGAGCCGCTGGGTGCACTCGTGACTCCATAATAAACGACTTCACAGTTGGACATTGGCTTCACGGTTCCCTCCACAGACTCTGGAGAACAACAAAGATGACAGATTTATATCAGCTATTTATTTCGCTGGGTGCACTCGTGACTCCATAATAAACGACTTCACAGTTGGACATTGGCTTCACGGTTCCCTCCACAGACTCTGGAGAACAACAAAGATGACAGATTTATATCGGCTATTTATTGTTCGCCTCTTCTCAGAAACATACAAGGGACAGAGAAAGCCGTATCCATAAAATTTAATCGAATTGAGCAAGGTTATTCCTTAATAATTTCCACTTTAAAACTATTCATTAAATTACATGAGTAGGTATGAATTCGAATTGCTTATGTCATGGCCTGGCCATGAACCGTAACTGAGCGTAAGCAATCATATAAGGCTTTTAATGGATTTCATTAATCATTCCAGCGGCTGGATTAATGCTTAAACCTTAGCTTAGTTTAATTTCAACAAATTTGATTCCGAACCCTTACAAATTAAGTAAAGCCTCCCGTTAATTATTAGGATGCGGTGAATTAATTCGAAGGATTTGTCCTTGGCCTAACTATGGTTTCCTTTCATACCGGAAGGTGCGAGTCGTGCATGGCGATAGTCAATTTAATTATAAACCGAAGTAGAGGGGAACTACACCACAGAGAGTCGTTGAGTCGGTGAAATCTGTCAAGATCGCGACTTGAGCCCACGCTCTCCTTGCGACATCGTAATAATGAAGAAGTAACAGTTTGCGGTTAGGGGTGTAATGAAGAGGCGGGAGCCACGGGTAATCGGTCGAAATGGAATGAGACGGATTTTATTATACGAATGGGATCTAAGGATGTCCCTCCATGCCAGGCACGTGTAGAAAGAGAAACTGAATGGGATTTCCTCCGCCCAGTGAAAGCTGGAATGACAAAGGAGGCGACAGCCGACTCAAGATTACACGATTTTTCGCAAGATATGGAGCCGACAGGATTTGTGACAGCAGGCAGGACATGGATCTTAATACTTATATAGGAAGAACAGAGCCGAAAGATTTTGAAACGTCTATGAATTATGTGAGGTAGAAATTTGGGATATGACCTTAATTCTTGCTCTATTTCTAGGTACTTTTGGTGCTATTTTTTTAAATTTTGTAATTACTTTGAGGATTCTAACGTCTACAAAACATGTGTCGTGTGATTAGGTGCAATAGCTCAAATTATCTGAAAGCCCAACCCCACGATTTTCACCACACACATTCTCCTCTTCCCAAAGGAGGAAAGAAGTTTTCCAATCTCACATGTCGTGATTACCTTGATTAGTCATTTCCTGCCTCAGACTTACCATCATGGAATCGAAAAGCCCCTTCCAAGAATTCACTCGCAAATGGATCGTCGAAAGGGAACACGAGGGTGACTAGAACCATTTTGTTGTGTGAGGACGTAAATCGTCGCACCTCGTTACCGGATGGTCCACACAACGTCCCCATCAATCGATCCGTTTTATTTGCCATTCGCTCTCCATTCTCCATGTCGTAAATTTCCATGACGGTTGAGCAATTGGAACCCCTGGAAGCAGGAAATTGGTGATTAAAGTCCGGGAGGTAAGACTAATTAAACTCAAGATTACATTAAGCTTCATTGCTGGCAACCGTCTTACCGAAATCTGTAACTGAAGGATGCGAACTGCACTATATCAGATGGCCTACCACGAAACTCAATTTGACATTTAAACGGGCCAGGCGGTGGTTGTTTCTTGGGTGGGAAATAAGTTCCAAAGCCCATCAGCAGACCCCGAGGGCGAAGGGTCAAATCCTTAGGAATTAAAAGACGAAACACGTGACCTCGCGTCGTTTCCCCATCAAAAATGTGACCACAACTGATTTGGTAAACGCCTTCTGGCTCTAGAATATTTAAACATAAATTGCCACTAGTTCGCTGGTTTCATCAAGAGCAATTAATTCAGAAATTAGTATTAGCTAATATAATAAATCAATTTACCGTATGCATCCCTCTCGCTCCCCATAGGTTTTTCACGAAGTACATCATCTCTGTGGAAATTGGAAGGAGTCGGAGTTGTTTGAAGAATCTTGCCATATGGAGAATGACTCGTAGCCAATTGAAAATGTCCACGATGTGGTGGCAGATCTGTAATTGGGAGATTAGCTATAGGTGAATGTAATATCCGCACTGTGGCACGGAATCCATTGTAAGCGTAAGGTGGGCTTGTTGCTCCGGAACGGAATTCTATCAAAGCGTGACCTCCATCAATATCTACCAGGGACTCGGAATTTTCACATAAAGTTTTCCAAGGTGGTCCCAGCTGCCTGGAAATTGCTGGGTTTTTCTTCCAAATTGCGATGTGATGAGTTGAGCATGATCTGAAATCCAAATTTGAATAAAACAAATCATAATAGGATAAATATCCATGTAATTTTTTAAAAATCCGAAAGCTTACAAAGGTTGCGGAAAACTGAGTGAATAGAAGTGAAGGCGGATGGTGTCAGTCGGGGCTTTCGTCGAAATTAAATATCGGCATTGGCGAAACGGCGGGTATAAACCCGGGTAACCCGGAGACGCCATGACACATTCTTGAGTTGAGCAGCGGTCAAATGTCCAGTCACAAGCTAAAAATAGTAAATTGAAATTCCCTATTCAGTATCCCTGTTGCCACATTCATCTAAATACCAAAACCAACGAGTGACGATAGTGGAGTGTAGTGCTTAATCTACTTAAATTTATTTTAAACCACAGGACATGGAGTGTGTTTCCGTTATTACTCTGAGTAGCCCGAGGGCCGAGGACTGACGGACGATGATAACGACGAAGAAATTCGCAGGAACCGAATGAAATGTGAAATTAATTTGAAGCCTGATTCGCAAGCAGCTTTCCCGGGGTTTGATTTGCACAGTTGACTACCACACAGACTCTATGCGTTCCGGTTGACGAATTCACAAAAGTCAAGTTAAGTTTAAATAGCCCTCCGCAAAATTTTGCACTTCCTTGATCACACAGAATTGAATTGCGAATCCTTAATCCAATAAGTTCATGGAATTGAACGGGCTGTACATGTATGTACTAACTAGAATCCTTGCCTGGGCTTATATGATTAGCAGCAACACATTTCTCAACTTAACCATTCGCGTGATTTCTGGATATTCGAGGTTTGAATGAAAACTAATAATTTTTTTAATTAGTGGCAGAATGCGAGGTGACTTTTGGCAGGTGCACGTAATTTAGGTCACGTTTAATTGTTAATTGATCACAAATTAATGAGGATTAACTAGCCCTAGAATAATTTTTATTGTTAGTTATAGCTTCCTGTCATGCTGAACTCTACACACGATCAATTTTTACAAACCTGAATGTGGCTGACGAATCCCTCCTTTCAGAGGATCCCCAACCCCCGGATCATCCGAAGAAGAAAAGCTCACGTATGCCAAGATTTGAGAGCGAATCGTCGTTTTCCCCTCAATTCTGCAAATCAAGAGACCCTTGAGATTTCCATTAACGAGGCAAAATTGGGAATACGAGCACGGAGAAAGAAAGTTGCTTCGATTTTTTGTGGCTTCGTCATTATCGACCTACGTGCCTTCGGAAATGACATTAGAGACTAGTATAAACTCAAATACTTGCTATCCATTCATAGTCTTGCATAACTTGACATTTTCAATGCTTCGTATACCGTCCTCTTTGATACGACAACTTATTACGTCACAAAACTTTCTTTATTTGAAAATTTATTAGGCAACCTAGTACTCATGAATGAATTCTGATGCCCCAGGGCCAAATATTGAATCAACCCTGCACCAGTCTACCTGAGCAAAAGCGAGGCGACACCCTGGTCCCCGAAGAGCACTACCGGCGGAGAAAAACGACTATTTTCAGCACAAAGTTGAATTGCTTGAGAGGAGGGAGTCGTAACGTCACCGTCGGAAAACTGGGCAAATCCTTTGGTGCATCTTTACACAAAAATAAAATTATTCATGAATTATATTTCAGCAACCCAAAATTTCAGGGACGAAGCCAAATGCAAGCTCCCCATTTTTAGTCTACGTCGTATTTGCATTTGGCTAAATTTCGGTCTAGCTGTCATGCAGCTAGTTATCTGAGTTTACATTTGACATGAAACGTCCGCTCCAATTAATAGAGCAAGTCATCATCAGATTCCTTGTCGGTCCGAGTAAACTTTTGACATTAATTATTTCTGACTTGGACAGAAGCCGATGTGGTAGCCAGCGGGGCCAGCGAAACACACGGGGCGGAACTTGTGAACCAGGTGCAGTTCCGCTGGGCCATAGGAAAAATTCGGGGTTTTGGTGGAGAATTTTGTGTACTTTGCAACTTTAGATGATTGCAGTCCCACGCAAAATATCTCAAACCGCGGGGATCCCACGAGTGATAGTATTTTGCACTACTCATTCATTCTCATGTGAAACCTATATTTATCAAGGAGTATAACTAATTGGGGGGAATTAGCGCTCAGTGCGGAAATCTGTAACCGAATTTGCTCTGCAACTTAACAATGAGAGTGCTTGCAATTATATTCATTAATTTAAGCACCAGTTTGTTCTGACTGGATTTCCTGCCCACAGTAATCACACAATTTCCTGAGAGAAATACTTTTAAATGACAAATGAAAAAATCATTTGCTTTTGTACATCCCGTTTTCGGACATACGTTTCATAAAAGAAACAAATGTACTTCAACTTTATTGGCCCTGACAATGGAATCCCCTATGGAATTTCAAAGAAGTTTCTTTCAATCAGGTCATGGTTAAAAAAATTATGTTACCCCTTACTTTTGAGTGGAGTTGTCGTACTCTCCAACAGAAATAAGACGATGGATCTGGACTTCAATTCTTTGGCCAGGGGCACTGTGAAGACGCCACCAGCAAGACACCGGGCCCGTCAGAACAGGTGATTTAATTTGAGCCCAAGAAAGTCCAGATTTTGTAGCGACGCTCCTCGCCGTTATACTTGCGTTGCAAACTGTCAAGGAAATAAAATCCAAGGCACATTAAGTAAAGTACAATACGACAGATAGACCAGGAGGATTTTTATTTCTTTTCTCCCGCCGCCGTCTCTTAAAATTCCCTCGCCGAGTTTTCATATTCTGCTCAACAGATTCTTCCTCTCGCATGCAACCATGGAGAAAAGCAGGATGGAAGGAGTAAAGGCTTTATTCCACTCATTATAATGGTGATAAATCCGTCTTATGCTCCGCTCCCCCCCAACCCGCCTCGCTTGTAAGGAATTTGCAGACAATTTTGCAAATGGAAAGGAGGAGGAGGACAATAAATGCAACGGCTTCAAAGGAGGACAGGAAGCAGTGAAAGTTGAGAGCGCCATTCAAGGGAATTCCAAGGACGAGAATGTCCAACAATTTCTCTGGGAAAAAATACATTTCTCTTATCCACTTACCTTGAATACAAATGTAAAGTTGAGCTCCCGAACTAGTCAGTCTTAAACGTAAAACAGGGAAAGTGGCGTTCTGGCCATTTTACATTGCATTGTACTAAAGCTTACGAAGACGTCGCGCAGTGCGCGCGTTCAATTCAAATCTTTGTCTATGGGACTCGTCCCAGCCCACTGGGCAAGAATAGCTCCCAGTTATCTTTTTTCTTAACTTTCCCCCTATCTACAACCTTCATTTAAAGCAGGGCTACCAAAACTTTTAATTAATGCTCTCAGATGAACGGAGCACGGCTCACGGAGTAATTCATGAAATCCAACTGGAATAAATTTAGATCTTAAAACCGTCTAACATTACTTTTTTTAAAAAAAAAACACGTTACATCTTGCATTCACGTGAAAGAATGGGCAATGGCGACAGGCAAGCTTTGTTGAAAAAAGAGAGAAAAAGGAGGTTTCCGGCCACTTATCCATGCTTTCTGACAGCCTTCCTGACAACTCTACTTTTGCCATGACCTCAACTTGCACAGTGTAGGATCCCATGGGCCAAGCATGGATTGCATTGCATTGCATAAGGATAAGCGCGTGGGGAAAGAGATAAATGGATTCTCCATCCAAAGCCAGGGACTCAGTGCAGTCGAGCGATGCTAAAGAAGTAGGTTGCATATTAAATTCCTACGTTACGGTCGCACGTTACGTCAGAACAAGACCTAGTATCTCTACTAGACTGCTTAACTATTTTTTGAAGGATAAATTGAAAGAGCCTGAACAAGGGCTCTTTTGGGAATTGTGTTATAACGTTCAATTATTGATCCTGCAATATTTTAGTGTAATTTGCATTTCAATTTATTTTCGACTGATAAGCTAATGTGTATTATTACGGTTTAAGATGTTAAATTTATGTTAGGGGATTCTCTGGGAGAAAACAATATGTAGTTATAAAGTCTAACATAAGAGAAAGAAGTGACTGCAGTGGAAAGAATTGAGGGTTCAGAATTGATGTAGGTTGCCCACGTACATAAAGTTGGAACCAAGTCATTCATTTCACTACAAATTCCAGAAGCAATGAAGGGTAGACAGGTCCAGGGATTATTAATTTGTAAAGAAAATACTCACATCGTTGGCAGGAGTCCTCAAACCCACACTGGGCACATTTGTTGGTAGTGAATGTACACAGACAGCCACCTGGTTTGACACAGCATGCACACTGCTTGGATGATTTGTTTCCCGGGCACTCACAGCCAGCTTCACGCAATTGTCCACAAGTCCAGACGATCTGTCAAAACAAGAAATGACAGCATGAGATAACATGAAACGTCACATCAACAAGGTGGGAGGTTATCACCGAGCCTGTCCAATTTTTACAAAGAGAAAGTCGTGAATGGGTCCATTCTTTCTATGGTATTTTTCTACAGAAAAGAATTCCATTTTCTTTCTTTTTTATGCTTTAATGCGTGCTACTGTTGTTTACGTATTCTTATTAAGAAATCTCATGTATGAATTCCAAAACCATAAATATTAAACATAAGAATACCGTGCATGCTTTCTCTAATTGGGGCATACCATAACGTATGGTGAAACTTGCTAAACTCGTGAGATGCTGGCAATTCATGAAAGGAAAACACATGACCACTCCATTTCATTCATCTCGGAAGGCGGAGGAAAAACTTGGAAAGTTTAAGTGTCATTCATAAATGGGTCAGACAGAGGGAAGGCAGGGGAGGGAAATGTTTCTATCTAGTTCCCTGTGCAAACAGAGCCAGACTTACGGGATAAAGGTGGAATGACGTCAGCCCTAACCTTGCCTTTCCCCAGAATAGCACACACGATTCAGCACTCCATGAACTAACTTTACTTTCACTCTCGCTCCCATTATAGCCTGCGTACGCACATACGCACATTACGCACGCACTCGCACATACGTAAAGGGGAGGATAGTAGCATGTGTGAAAACCCGTGTAATTTCGACCTCCGAATAGACCAAAAATAACTCCTGGAACAAAAGTAAGTCAGTCACACATATATTTTCTCCGACTTTCACCCGTCTGCTCCAGCCAGCTGAACTCTAGCTTCGGGGACCCTCCCCTTTAGTACGTTAAGTTGAATCGTTTCGCAGGAGTATTTATGTTGAAGGAGGACTCAGAGAAAATACAAAGACGTCACGACGCCATCCATGTCTATCATCATTTCCCATCCTATCCTTTATTCCCGCGTGCTTCGCGGCTCCCCCCGACCTAATTTATTTGGAGGAGAAAACGAAGTAGTGGGGAGCCTTTGTTCGGACCTTTGCTTAATTATAAAGCCAAGGAGGAAGGGTTGGATCCCCTCCCTTTAATCTTACCTCCTCAGGCAAAATTTTCTCCATATCAATAACGACGTCAGTCAGCCTTGCTCGTTTTCCCGTACGTAAATAAGGCACATGATGGAGTTCATTCAGCCGTGCCATGTCGGCTTCCGCGCAAATATTTAAATACATGCCCTGTGGGTTTCCCTTGTAATCTACCGGAATATTCAACTAAGGATAATTTGTCCACGTTTTACTGAAAATTGAATATACATAGGAAAAGTATCTTACTTGAAGTATCGACGTAAATTGGAGTCCAAGACACCTGGGCCCTGACGACAGGATTACTGGATAACTTCAGAATAAGGAGTAAGGCGATTGGAAGCAGGAACCCGGGTCTACCCATCTTGAGTGCCCGGAGTGAATACGATCATGGAAAAAGGTGAAGCTATATGGTGCCGTACATTCATTCTGGAAAACAACTAATCTCAATTAGAGTGGGACAATGCACCTGCCTCCACCGTCCCTCCCAGCATCTTACTCACTACAGATTACATGAACATAAAAATTTACATTGGTCTAAGAACAAAAGAGCTTGTTCAATTTCCTCCAAATTTGAACATTTCATTTATTTTGATAAATGGTATACGAGGTCAATGACTCATCCAAACCAGTGAAAGCATGATGGTTACGCAAGTCCGACGGCTACGTGACATTAACCGGAAATTTGTAAAGATAGCTGCAAGCTAAACAGAACTTCCAATCTCATATTGTAGAGTGAAAGTGTAGATTTGTGGATGAATACGAAAAGTGGGGATGATGTGTACGTACGTCTAGAAATCCACGCGCACGTGCTCCTGGTGCCCCTCACGCCGTGAACTTTGGTTTTGAACGGAAGTTGCAAATAGGAAATCTATTTTCCTACTGAATCACTTCCTCGCATTGGGAGTGGAATAATAAAATTGCCCGCGGTGCTTTGGTGTATTGAAGCAATCACGAAATGGGACTCAATTTCTTGGAGATATCGACCACATCATCTCCAGTACGGAGACCAGCACGGTTTCACCTGGTTGGTTTGGATTTTAGTCCCACATGTGGTTTCGGTTTCCTGGAAAACCGCCCAAGCACGAGTGCCCAGTTTCCTAAGAACATGAAGGGAAAAGTATACCCTTTTCTTCAATCACGCAAAGCAAATCACGAGGTGCCAAATCTGAAATAGGTTTAACCAAAGAAAAATCGGATTTGTACGTGCGATTTATTTATTTACCAAATGACATTTACAGGATTCGTGTGGAAAATTTCCATCGTGCCTAGCTTCTTTGAACCGGTTCTTAACTCGCCCATTTCATGGCAATGGGAAATGCTTACATTCTAGATGTTAGCAATAGCAACCTTACATAGTAGACATTATCGGATACAATGACGTCATTCTAAACAACCGGCACATGGAGTCAGTGTCACTTGAATTTTGGCAAGTGCACCACAAAACAATTCACAAATTGTCTTCTGCTTGCATTAAACACGAAGGAATCACATGATTCCGTATGACATTATCAATGAAATCTCCATATCGCTTACAGATGTACCCAATTGTGTATGAACAGAGCAAATGTTATATGACAATGCCCTGTCTTGCGTACAAAACCCGAAACACCCGAATATGCGGTTGCACGACCGGAGAAAGTATGTTTTCTCCCTCAGTAGAAATGGGCACAACTACGCATTAATAGAAAAATATGACAGAATTATGTCAAATGAATGAGCCATAAATCGGACAGTTTTATTACAGACTTTCCAAATTCTTTTTGGTTCTAAACAAAAATCTGAAAGTTAAAAGATATCCGCCACAAAAATATATCTTTGGTTTTCCCTATAAATGTGATCTTTTCTTTCAAATCTGAGCACGTCCAGCCAACGCCGGCCTTTTTGGATCTACTGGCCTATTCCCTGAAGCACTTTTACCCAACAAACGTGGACCTAAGTACGTAAGTACAAGTGGAAACTTTGCTTTCTTTATCGCACAACTTTTTGTGGTCGTTTGAGATGAGAAAAAAAAAGTCCGCTCAGGATTCACTTGAGGGGAAACTGGAACACAAAAGCAAAAAAATCAATTACTCAGATGAGTTGAACCCAAGTACCGAATAGGCTAAGCCAAAGTATGGCTTGGCTTGCATGATGTTCAGGGAAAGGGCTCAGAGCTGACGTTTGTTTATGGGCTATAGTGCACCTTGGGTGCAAAGAAATTTGGAAGCTGAACAACGGGGAAACCAACATCCATTCCTACCCCAAAAACTTTGGCCGACTTTCTCTGTGTTCGTCATTCGCAAAGTTGGATGGCAAGACCAGGGCTGCTGGTGGAGCCAATCCCATCCCTTTCAACGGATAGAGAAACTATCGCACGACGAGACCAAATTGTGATTCATTAGGGAACATTTCCTGCTTCCTCGCCAATCCTCCAAATGGGAAACTGTGACTAATCAAATCCCTCAAGTTTTAATTGGGTTGCCAAACCTGTTGGCCTTAATATATCCTGACAGTCGGAATTGTTTACATTTCCTGAGAATCGGAATGTTTATTGTCAACTATTAAATGGAAACTTTTCATTTGTGAACTGTATTGAGCCATTCCATTCCCAAAAGTTGGAAACAATAGAACAATCAGTTCTTTGTCAAATAACTGGGGGAAGTAGCAAGTGGAATTTAGAAGGCTAAATATACAGAGTTGGTGCTTTGTACTAAATATTGTCAGGCCGTGACTCGGATAAAATAATGCTTCTTTTAAATTAACTCCAAAGTAATCGCCCCCTTGTACTATTATCTTATAGTAAAAAATCCATAAGCAAAACAGGTAGGAAAAAGCCGATTTTATCTTTGCGACTGTATTTTCCCTTTTCAAATTCAATTCTTGTATGCATGAAGTATTAATGTTCCTCGGAACGGGGTTTTCTCCCGTAAGCCGGAGGCAAGGAGGTATTATTTGACTCGTGCACTTGCTTGAAAACCACGACCAAACCTCATACAACTTTCCCCCAGGCTCTTAGCCGGAAACTCCAACTCACACATTCACATGTGCGAATCACATTACCGGGTATGTCGTACACGGCAGTTACTCGATCGCGGTATCAAACCAGAACTCCGCTTTCACCTTTTATGCTCCTGCTTGAGAATGGAAACGTGGAAATTTACTGGTAAATAAACCTCTGGGAAGCCAGAATTTACATTTACATTCATACGTAACGTGTGCTAAGCATACCCACACTGCTGGCGCCGACTTCAAACACAGTCTATAGACTTTCCACTTTCTCCGAAATAACAAGAGAGTTCTAAAATATACGATACGAGGTTGGCCGTGCCGGGCGTGCCTCATTTTATTTACACACAATGCTTCGTATGGAAATGCAATCCGGGGAATAGTACACCTGGTCTATTCAGATACATACACGAGCCGTACAGTATGGTAAGCGGTCGCAGGCGACCAACCAAACCAGTGAAGCCAATATTTTCATTCTTCGTTGCTGAATGCAAACTTTGGGAATTGTACACTCAATCCGGTGTAGTACAGAAAGATCTATCGTTATTGTACTATGGGTGTCCGTATCGTACATAGTTCCTGTAATACAATGCAAGCCAATGTCTCAGAAACTTGGGCTGGAGATCCACAATAATTCTAGAATCATGGAAGGAAAGTACAATATTTACCAACGGCAACGGAACGTAGTTCTCAGTCGCCCCTGAGATTTTTTGATACTGGGTTTGCCGCGTCGGGAAAAATCAAAGGAAGACAACTTACTGGGCTGTATGATACATGAAAGAGAAGTGAAAGCGGGTTTTTGGATTCAGAGGCGGCCGCCGTCTAGAAGAAAGATGAAACCTGCTGCCACTCTTTCACTTTCAAAAGCATTTTATCCTCGTCCAAGTTGATGTCATATATCGAATTGGCTGGGCTATGACACAGGCACAGCAAAGACATGTACGTATCTATCTACTGAAAGGACACCACGGCTGGTGATATGCTCTCGTTTCCTCTTACAAATTTTTTTAGACACAAAGTTGGACACTTCTGCATCAGCGGGAATCCAATGGAGCTGGACATCATATAATGAAGTGCAGAAAGTTTGAGAGATTTTGGATTCAATAAAAATGTAGCAGCGTCAAAGTAATGTTCGCGTCAGTGCTCACTGTCACTGTCAGGCAGAGATATGATTTGGCAAACCTCACCCAACGTGGCAGGATCGGATTTCCAAAGCTTAGCGTCCAGCCAAAGGGATTCATATTTTATTTATGAGACAAATTTCATGTGATTTTACTAGACGAAGGACTGCCAAGTGGGAATTTCCATGCGTCCGAGTATCTTGTTATCCGATTTGCTCACGAACACGATTTTATCAAGTTGGGCGCACAAGACCGACGCTACACAGCACAGCCCCTTCAAATTCCCTTCCGTACGCAGTGAAGAGCTATCTTTAAGAATTATTGAGGAACTTAAGACGTTTTTATCGTGGAAATTTTCGGATGCATGCCGCAGCAGCTTGGGTTGGATTCATCATTACCCACGCACATACACGGCACGACTAGGAAGACCATCTGCTCAAGTTCCGAAGGATCCCATCCTCATTCATCCAGCCGAGACAGAACTCTCAAGATAAATAATAACCGCATACTTTCCAGGAACCGAGCCTAGCAGAATCCTCCAGTTAAAATAAGGTCAGACATTGCCAGTAAAACCTTTAGCATTTCCATTTAGACATGGATATCGTGCCAAAGTACAATCCAGGATATAGGAAGGAGCTGCCCATTCTCCATTATGCATACATGCATATTGGCACGTCATGAAATTTCAGAGCCGGATGAGTCCCAAGGCACTAAACGACAACGAGAAAACATTTTTCGGGTGGATTGGCATGTCCCTGGGCCCAATGGTTTTACGTTTACAGGGTGCGCTAGTGATCGAAGGAAACAAAAGAAGATGGAGAAATAAATTATTTTGCCTCGTCAACTGGGAGTGAAGTAGAGCATGTCAAATAATGAAAATCTTCACGGCCATGAGCATGTAAGCTATCCACCCAAATACAGTTGCAAATGACTGTTTTATAATGCAAAACTCTTTCAGCATTTACCCACAGAATTTGTGGAGAATGTGAGCGATTTCCAGCACCTACTTTGTTGAATGGGTTGTCGGGAGTCTTGGAATACGTAATTCCAGCAGCCGCGACTCAGAACACGGCTATGCTGTCACATGCTAATTTAAAATAGATACTCCCGAGGGAACATTCCGTCTCCAAATTATGTCACATTCCGTATACAAATACTTGACTCTTATTCTTTGGAAGGAAGAGACGCTGACAGCGGAAGAAGAAGATCCAGAAAAAGCGAGAAAGAAGAACAAGGCCACTTGGCAAGGATTCAGGTGCTGATTCTCCTTTTTGAGATCCAACCAAGCCCTCTTACAGACTCGAAAGCTGTCAAAATGACAGGAGCGGAAAGATTCATCAAAAGACGAAGGGTAAGGATTCTTGAATCTTCCTGTACAGATTCACGCATTGGTTCCTTGGTTATCGATTCCTCTTTTCTCCAAAATATTTTTCATGGGAATTGAAGTGGGAGGCAGGCAGTGGCAGACAGATTATGTGCTTTGTTGTGGGCTGGGTTGGATATTTTATATTGGGGATAAATACAAAACTGAAAGGGCTTGGGAGTCAGTGATTGAGAGGACCGACCAACCCTGCTCTATTTTGTAGTGCTGGAAATTGATGTGCTATTTTGAAATGAAAGCTTTCAGACTTCACAGCAAAATCTTATGTGTGCTTTTTGAGTCTGATCACGGATCTATTAGAAAATTGGATTGAGTGATCATAGAGGAGATGGAGGCCATAAAAGTTTAATTCGTTCCGTCATGAGTTTAAGACAAAATGTGTTTATAAAAATAAACGGGTCCAGACTCCTGTATGTATGGCCACAAGGCATAGCTATTGCTATTGCTAGTATTGGTGGAACTATATACGTTTCAAACCAGAGCCCTGCCAGGGGGATTTCCTGTCTAGAAAATTCGATAATGATAAATTTCCTCTGTCATTCTATTTGAAGGTCTTCCCCCGCAACTGTCTTCGGTGTCCTCCTAAGGCAAAGCAACAAAGGCCAAAAGTTGAATGAATGCTCATTTCAGATTTGGCAACTGGTATGCCTCCCTGGTAGGGCTGATGCACTCGGGAAAAGGAAAGTGAAAGATAGAAGGAAAGTACCCGAATTCTAAAGGGGTCAAGTTACTTTTTCTTTCTTCGTGAGACACAACAGACGACAGCAACAAGACATTTCTGGCAGACACTGTGTCTGTGCTGGACCCAAAGCTGCTGCCTGGATTGGGGATTTTGGGCGTAGAGGCCAGATAGGAAGCAAACTCGTTTGTATTGTAACCTCCGGCGAATACTTTCTTCAAAGTCAATCTACGGACCCAAGAAAGTCATGATGTAACGAAATTGAGGAATAGGGCTTCACTTTCCAAAGTGGAAAGTCCTGTTCTCCTAATAATATAATGCGTCAAAAGACAATGAATGGTGGATAGTCTTCCTTTCCTTCCTTTAACACAAATAAAAGACGCCTTCTCAAAGTCATTCCTCCTGTTCTTCCACACAGCAATTAGACATCCGCATCCAATTTGAAAGGACACATCTTCGCAACGAAATATCTTGACATTCTTCATTAACATTCCGAGGGCGTTTGCAGAACAAAGAAAACTAATATTGCACTGCAGGGTATGGGATGCTACAAAGCTCTACAATTTCTTCAGATGTTGTACAAGTCTTTGTCCCAGGCATTCAAAATTACAGATCTTCAAACTATTGAATTTCATTCCACCTTGATACTGCTTCTTGCTCGAAGCTGTTTCAGCTTGTTTCAACGGATATTCGCAATTATTGCAATATTTAATTTAATAATTCAATATTGCATTTCTCCACGTTCAATTGCAATATTAAAAAACAACCTTAAATGAAAAATAAATGCCCTGTTAAGCCATTTGGACAAAATTGAATTTGGAGATATCGAATGCCCAACAACTCCTGAAGACAACACAAATACACAAATCAGGAGGAAACGAAGCTTCCTTAGCCCTGTTAGTGACTCCCTAGGAAAAGATTCAATTTGTTTCCAGATCCACAAATCTCCATGAAACCTTGCCTAGAAGCTTTTCACGTCCATTACGCGAGACATATTAAATGTCCATGAAACCTTGCCTAGAAGCTTTTCACGTCCATTACGCGAGACATATGAAATGATTACATTGCTTTCCCTGGAGAATTCACAGCGGGGCTTGTGGGAAAAAGATTGCGTCTATTTGTCCTGCATAATAACGTCATACCGCTATTGTCGGATTTACCAGTCTTCAAATATTTTAAAATGTAAAACTTATTTGAATTGGGAAGAGAAAAAAATACCAGGGAACAATCCAATCTGCCAATCTCGATGTACATGAGTTTTGGACTGGATTACCAAATATTCTAATTTTGTAGTCTGAGACTAGAGCTGGACGGGATACGTGCAAGAATTCAATTTATCAAAATTTTACGCAATGGGGAGTCGGACAAATTTAACGACTTAATGTGATTGTTAGCTCTGAGCTTAAAAAACTGCAATAACTTCTGTACGGTAAGGTTTTACCGCAATGCATGAGTGTTAATTCAGAAGTCCATACTAATGGAGTTAGAGAATAAAATTATACGGCAATATCTACGTTCGCAGAAACTGCGCTTTCTTACCAGCAGTTGCATAAAAGATTTGGAATTTTGTTTCGGTTTTTCCAACAGTTCCAAGCTGAGAAGCTGAGTTATAAATGTGATTCCAAAAAGTGGCCTTCCTGTCTAGAACTTTGGTATTAAACTTCCGGCTAATTCAACTGAATGGTTTTAAATTCTACGGATAAAGTCTGAATACTTGAAATTTTAAAACAATTTATTAATAAAGACAAAAGCCGTCACAAGCATAAAGAGCTTCGGTAACGTTCACCTGAGCGTTTCTGAGTTGGTCACTCTCTGAGTCCGCGGTTCTCACAGAACTGAAACCCGGCATCCAAACCAGCGCTGCTTTTGGGATGGAGAACTCGAATAAGATCGATCTTGCCTCGCAGTCTCAGACTCAAAAGGTTAGTTCATTCTCATTCACTACTAGGTCGAATTCGTAGAGTAACTTGTTTGGGGTTCCCAGCGACAAGTTTCTACTCAACTCTTTACTTGCAATTAAACAAAAACTAAGCCGTAGAATTTAAAGTAAGTTACAATTCAGCTGGAGTTCCAGTGTCCTTCCTTCAAGATTTCGTGCATTAACCTGAAGGGCTACGCATGCATGCAAGATTTATAGGGAAAGAAAGTTTCCAAAATCTGTACCGATCAGGTCTCGTTTCCTAGTTTGATGCCAGATGCTTATTGACAGTATTACAACAATCAGTTAACAAAGAAAAAACTATTGATGTTTTATTAAACTCTGTCTCATTCATTCATTTCTTATAACAAACACTAGGAATTGAAGACATAGGTGCTCGTATAAAACTCATTACTAACTTTTTTTAAATGTAGGAATTACATCATTCCTCCCATGCCACCCATTCCTCCCATACCACCCATGCCTCCCATTCCGCCCATACCTCCCATTCCCATGTCCTTCTCTTCCTTGGGGATTTCGGTGACGACTGCTTCGGCCGTTGTCAATAGAGAAGCGACTCCAGCAGCATCAAGTAGTGCGGTTCGGACAACCTTGGTAGGATCAATTATTCCAGCATCAATCATGTTAACAAATTTGTTGTTCATTGCATCGTAGCCGAATGAGGGGTCGGTAGAGTCTTCGATTTTGGCTACAATCAGGGAAGCGTCAACTCCTGCGTTCTTTGCGATTTGCATGCAGGGCTGTCTCAGGGCCTTCTTGACAATTTCTACACCGGTTTTCTGATCAGAATTTGCTGTTGCAAGGATATCCAGGCCTTTGAGACATCTGATGAGGGCAACGCCACCTCCGGGAACAATGCCTTCCTCAATAGCTGCGCGGGTTGCGTTGAGGGCATCGTTCACTCGGTCTTTCTTCTCATTGACTTCAACCTCGCTTCCTCCTCCGACCTTAAGGACACCAACCCCTGAAACACACACAAAAGATTGTTTAGAACTTCAAAAAAGTACACCGTAAGGTTTTATTTATTAATGTAGGAAAGTAGAAAGGAACGTGTATTGACCTGCGGCCAGACGAGCAAGACGTTCTTGTAACTTCTCTTTTTCGTACTCTGAGTTTGTTTCCTTGATTTGATCTTTAATTGTCTCCACTCGGCGATCAATATCTTCCTTTTTCCCTTGACCTTTAAGAATGAGGCAGTCATCTTTCGTAATGACGATTTCACCAACACGGCCAAAGTCACTCAGCTGAATGTCTTCAATTTTGACAAGGTCCGCTTCGTCACCAAACACAATTCCTCCTGAAGAAACGGCCATGTCGTGAAGTGAGTTCTTGCGATTATCGCCAAAACCGGGAGCTTTCACAGCGGCGATTTGAAGGCCAATCTTAATTCTGTTGACGACCAGAGTAGATAAAGCCTCTCCATCCACATCTTCGGCAATGATGACTAAAGGTTTTCGTTGGGCATTGGCCAACTCTAAAGCAGGAATGATTGACTGTACAGAAGAGATTTTCTTCTCGGAGAAAAGCACAAGGGAATCTTGAAACTCGACTTTTGCGCCTTTCGCTGTGTTGATAAAATAAGGAGAGATGTAACCACGGTCAATCTTCATTCCTTCAATGACTTCCAATTCGTCATTTAAAGTCTTTCCATCCTTGACAGTAATAACACCATCACGCCCAACCTATCAAACACAAAGAGAAATATAATTACCACAAATTTTTTAATTGATACGCAGCTATCAAACCATACTAAAGTAACTATTTCTTATTTAAGTTATACCCGCTTCATTGCATCTGAAATAAGACTTCCAATTGCACTGTCGCCATTGGCTGAAATAGTTGCGACTTGTGCAATTTCCTCGGGGGTTACGACATTTTTAGACATTTTCTTCAAATCTGCAATGACATTCTCAACAGCAAGCATAACTCCTTTACGAATCTCGATTGGATTAGCTCCTTTACTGATGGTCTCAAAGCCTTCCTTTGCAATGGAACGAGCCAGAACGGTAGCAGTTGTGGTTCCATCTCCTGCTTCTTCATTGGTATTGTTCGCAACATCTTGGACGAGCTTGGCACCAATGTTCTGGAATCTGTCCTTCAGTTCAACTGCTTTAGCAACTGTAACACCATCCTTTGTGATCTTTGGCGCACCCCAGGACTGCTCAATGATAACGTTACGGCCCTGAAAATACAATTGAATTAATGAAATTAAAAGAGTGCCAAGAAACCTTTAATATAATGGAATGAAATAAAAAAAACTGTATGGAGATTCTGCCCTTTGATCAATCATGGCAAATGTATAGCCAAAGAACAACAAATCAGCAAGTCCATTTTGCACTTCGCAGGATACGTAATTCAGTGCATTAAAAGCACAGCTACGGGACATGAAGTGCAGCAGCAATATGCTAGGCAGCATATATTTAATTTACAAAGAAATAGAAAACCTAAAATATTTAATTCAGTTCCAATTGTAAGGTATTTATTAAGGTATAACTATAACCAAAATCAAAGAACACAAAGAAAAACTAGCTTCTTCTCTAGTCCTTTGACAGGCTAGCCTGACCCACTCCTGTCCGAGGCGAAGAATAACTAATATCTGCATTGCTAGTGCTAATAAGCTTCAATTATTAAATTACCTTGGGCCCCATTGTGACTGCTACAGCGTCGGCAAGAATATCAACTCCTTGAAGCATTTGTGCNTAATAAGCTTCAATTATTAAATTACCTTGGGCCCCATTGTGACTGCTACAGCGTCGGCAAGAATATCAACTCCTTGAAGCATTTGTGCCCGGACATCTGATCCAAATCGAACATCCTTCGCATAATTTCTATTTGATACTGATGTTGCTGCAGCTGTTTTGGTAACGGCTGGGAAAATTCGAGATGTGGCCACTTGTCGGGCTAAGAACGGAAGCCGGTACATGGTGATAGTTTTATTAAGTCTGAAAATTAAAAAAAAAGATTAGCTATTAAAATCGTTTATTCAACATTCAAAGAACCATGTATCCAAAATACAACTTAAGCTTGAACTGTATGGAGATTCTGCCCTTTGATCAATCATGGCAAATGTTTAGCCAAAGAACAACAAATCAGCAAGTCAATATTGCACTTCGCAGGATACGTAATTCAGTGCATTGAAAGCACAGCTACGGGACATAAAGTGCAGCACCTTAACAACTTAAAACCTACTTAATCATTGCATTCAAAACATTTATCAATATCAATATCAAAATAATTTTGAAATACCTCTGATTCATTGCATCAGGCCAAATAATTTTCAAAAGTGAAGCCAGCACCCTCGAAATGCAATTAGAGATTTCCATATCTGCATTTCAATTAACTATACCTATTACTATTGATCCTGTTTTAATATAACCCCTTGTACTATACTGACTTTTTTGTCCCTTCATTATAGGGAGGCGCGGCCGGCATGCTATGCACTTAATGCACTATACTCAGTTCCTTCTAGAAACAAATTCTAATTCCATTCCTAAAATTCTACAGCTCAGAATTAAAAGCCCACTTACTTTCAGATGCAATTATATAGGTCAGTCAGGGTCAACGGTGACTTGGATGTAGATCCTGAGGAGGTCGTCAGTCAGTCGGAGTCGCCGGATAAAGTAAAGATTTGTAGAATGGAGATGAGGATTTCCGTCCGTGCAGTCGACCGGGTGAGTTATGTAATGTCACGACGCGCCACGGCGTGGCTTTGAGGGACGCAGGCAGGCAGGGAAACCGGCGGCGGTGCGTGAGGGAGGACCATGTGCGCGCGGACTTTGAGTGGCGGCCCTAACCCTTGAATTTTTGCACATTTATGTACATGGAAAATAGAAGGAATTCGCATATACACTGGCTAGGGCCGTTCACCACAAGATCCAGAAAGTTCTTCAGATGCACTGCAGATGCTATGGGTCGGGGCATGATGCAATACACGGCTCAGACCCGGTAAGGCTCAGCATGGCGTTTCAATTTTCCCACTACGAAATAACATCTCCACTCCCGGTCTAAAAGAAAGAAGATAGAATTTTCTAGGCAAGCCGGCTAGAGGGACGAACGGAAATCCTTACAAATCTTTTGCTGGCGACTCCGACTGACTGACGACCTTATCAAGAACTACATCCAAGTCACAATTGACCCGTGACTGACCTGCTTAGCTACGTTTGAAGGTGATTTAATTTGGTGATTTAATTAGGAAACTAAATTCTAGGATTTGGAATTTAATATTGTGTGCAAGTGCGCAGCGCACTGGACTGGCTTATTTGTGGTCAAAACTATAGTACACGGATAGTAGGATGGACTATTTTACAGAAACAAATTAATTTTAGTATTAATTGCAGTTTGTTTTCACATGGGCATTCAGTAAATGTGGAAAGCACTTCATTAATTTTATTTTTTAATGTTTGAAGTGAAATGTATGGTCAATGCCCAATGGTTGGTGGCAGGAGGTCAATCTGAAATTATTGTTAATCATTAGTTCTTAGTGTTAGTGGCGGTGGGTCATTGTGAGGTATGAGCAGTACAACTATTTTTAACATTAGTCAGTCTAGTCAGCAGTCAGTATGAACTGTATTGAAATCACCAATGACATGATGACATCAAACAAGAATTAAGTAGGTTTTGCGGCCTTATAACATGGAACGTTGCACTTCATGTCCCGTAGCTGTGCTTTCAATGCACTGAATTACGTATCCTGCGAAGTGCAAAATTGACTTGCTGATTTGTTGTTCTTTGGCTATACATTTACCATGATTGATTAAAGGGCAGAATCTCCATACAGTTTAAACATAGTTTGTATGTAGTTGAGGGTTTTGTGAATAGTGAATAAATTGCAATAGGTCAACCCAGTTTAAATTAAACATAATGTGGGTGAAGAGTTTAGAATTCAAGACCACAGGCTAATCTTTACTATTTTGATTTTTCAGACTTAATAAACTATCAGCATGTACCGACTTCCTTCTTTAGCCCGACAAGTGGCTTCATCTCGCTCAGCCGTATCCAACACAATGGCATTAGTATCGAACAGAAATTTTGCGAGCACAACGGGACCCAAGGTAATTTAAATAAGAACAGGAATGCGCACCATAAGCTCTGCCCATTGTAGTTTAAGATAAACTTATTATATGTGTTGTTTATTTTTCAGATGGCACAGGCTCAAAGAGCAGCTGCTGAATCATTTGCACGTCGTCTAACTCCAATGTTGGACCGGGTGATTGTTCAGAAGGCCGAAGCAGTCACCAGATCAAAAGGAGGAATTGTTATTCCAGAGAAAGCCCAAGGAAAAGTTCTCGAAGGTACAATTGTTGCTGTTGGTCCAGGAATGAGGAATGAAGTAAGTGATCAATAATTTATTTGTGAATTTCTGAGCTTATTTTTTTAAACCTAGACTTTGTACTTTGTAGAAAGGTGAACATATTCCAATCGCTGTGAAAGTTGGAGATTCAGTCATTCTTCCAGAGTACGGGGGAACTAAAGTTGAAATTGATGAAAATGAAGTGTACATTTATCGAGAGCATGATATCCTCGCCATACTTGAAAAGAAGTAGAACAATGCTGTGTTCACAGTTGATGTTTAGTCTCACACTGAAAACTGAAGTAGCTTCAAAGCACCCGGTTCAGTTCTAATTACGTATGAAATAAAAAATTTATTAAGTTTTTTGCTATTTCAATTTCTTGTCATTTGAAATGTGATGCCTATCTTTTCCGCACTTCATTATATAGGCATGGACTAGATAGCCTTTAACTGGTGATAGTGGTACAAAGGCGTTCGTTCAATATTTTACTAATATTCTACTAATCGAGCGGGGTCGAAGTAACTTGATAGAATAGAGCTTGGATTGTAGAGAAGTTAATTTGGTAAATCTGGGACGGCAACATACAACCAAATGTTTCATGAGATGATCCTTTTACAAAGCCATGCTGGTTTGTTTGGTGCGTATCAGTCGATACGGAGCAACTACTAGTATTGACTATTGAGGCTATTGATTATGATACTGTATGTTAAACCCATGATTAGCTCGCACCCTGGCTAAATCCGATTTAATTTTTGAATATTTTATCTGACGTGAAACTAAAATAACTCACGGTACGGACGTGCGTTTAACGCTAGTTGTGTCTACTAAATACAGGAAGTGTTGGGCATTCAATTTCTGTTTCAAGATGTTTGTTTTCTGCCTTGTAGATAATTAAGTAATTACAGCACCAGCTGTGTTTTAATTTGATACGGAGTGCCCTATTACTTGTGCCACAGCATGTCTATCAGTTGCGTATATTAATTTCAACTGCCTTCAAATTTTAGGTCAATGGAAAATTTTCTACTTATGCTGTATTTTTCACTTTCATTTAGTCACATTTATGGTTACTCGTTACTCCTGGTCTGGTACTCTGGTAAGTACGGTCAGTCAGAATTCAGAAAGATTACAGGCGGCTTAGGCTTAATTGTTAGCCCACAGGTCATCATTAAACCTGAACTACTTTTCTGTTTTTCACTTTCACTAGTTGGATTAGTAAGCTTTACCTGGTAAATGCACACAGAATTGTGGCTTCTCTCTCAACTACTGTTCTGGTACAGTCAGGGTGAACCCAAATTGCGGGAACTGAACTGATGATGGAAAGTTCCCTGTTATTCTTAATAACAGTCCAATTATTTTTAATTCGTCTCGGGCTCCGTTTTGCGGTTTTTTCCATTAATAGCACATTTGAAATGGATATGAGGAGTCGTATTTTAGTTTCTCTGACGTCAATTAACTATCTTGTCCTTGTTCTATCTTTTATAGGATTATTGTATTGTATTATTTCAAGCAAGGTTGTTGATTCAGCTCGTTGATTCAGAGATTCTTTGCAACAACAGGAGAAGGTCATTTTAACAAAAAACCACAGAGCTGCAAAATCTTATACCGAACAATCCCGGATCTGGATTATATGCAAATTAGTTTGAAGGTGAATTTATAGGGTTATGTTTTTTTATGTTTAGTCTTAATTTCAAGTGATTCATTTATTTGAGGTAGAACATAAATGTGTGTGCGGCAGTAGTAGTAAGTAGTACGTGCTTTGCAAATCTCATGGCATTGGTATTAAACTAACGAAATACTAGTCTACTGTCTGTGGATTCATATCTTCGCAAACTTTTTACTTTTTAATAATTGTAATTGACGTAAGCCAGCAGATGCTTCCATTTAGGCATTTTAGCTTGCAAATCTTGCCATGCAGTTAGTCCGTGATCTTTTATCCATACACGGACAGAAATCCAATCCTCATAGAAAATCAGGGGCGGGGGCTCGGCTGCCTGTCCAGTGCAGTACAGCATGACGAATGCCGATGACGAAATACTTGCAGGAAGTTGCGGCGGTGCGGTGCCGTACTCTTCTGGAGAATATTCGACCTTCTTTGTCGGCTCCTAAAATTCGGTGTATACTCGAACGTTCTCGTAGCGGAACCGAATGCGAATTCGTCGTCTGCAATACCCGCATTCGTTCAAGGCTTGTAGCCGGATTGTCTGCGTCTATCAATTGATGTAGGAGCAGAAGTCCTTCCGCGCAAGGAAATGTCATACCCCAAGCAAATAATTCCGCAGTGTCACCGAAACCTTAGAAGGGGGAGCACACGCTGTGTTTGGCCGCACCGGACCGGTTTCACATTTAGTTAACTCCAGTTACTGAGAAGATAGCAGAGAAGGAAGCAAGGGCTCTTGGTGTGGATCTACGCCTAAATACCACACACTTGTGACTTGTGAGGCATTACTACGAATAGTTTGCACGGAACAAAACCTCAGGTACGAGTTGAAACTCTTTTACTTTTCAATATAATTTAATTATTGCTAGTAATTACTCGCGTGGGCTAGGCTGATGCTTGGCAGATGAAAAGTAAACCCAATTTTATAGTTTTTTTTTCTATTGGCCTATTTCATGGAGTATATAAAATTTGGTTTCCTTGGGGTTCGGTTGGTTGGTTTCCGGCAAACCATGTATTCTCAGGACACAACATGAAGCTAATTTATATCTCACATTTAACATCTGTAGTATATTTTCCAAATTCTTAATTTTACAAATTCATTCCGGAAATGGTTACAGAAAGGTAGTCATTGACATGGACATGCTGAATTTCAAAAACAGGGAAACGATTTTCTAAACAAATTTCTAGGAGGGGGTAATGAGGAGACGAGGTATGTTTAACTTTGAAAATTCCTGTTTTGTAAACATCATCACTGAGCACATTGAACCGGAACAATGAATGACGCCTGCTACGTCATAATTTCGTGTATAAATGTGATTCAATTTTTGAAAATGACAGGGTCAGGAAAGATGTAGACATACGTCGTAGACACTGCTTAATTGACTTTGTAATTATGTCAGTACGTGCAATAGATTGGTCCAGACGTATTATGTGGTAAAATATAGTGTCTCGACAAGATTATAGGGTACTGAATCATCTAGGATGATGAGCATTTCGTTTTCCAATTTTCCAAAGTTTCCACGACGTTTTTCCTATGACGAACAGGTTCATTATTCTGACAATCATTTAGTGCTATTTTTAGAGAAAAAAGCATACAGACGTAGACATTCAATTTGAGTTGTGATTGTGGCAGCGCAGCGGTGAGGTGTAGTTTAGTTAGCGGTTGCTGTCGAATACAAGTACGTGCAACTGTCACCAACTGTCCTTTCTTTTAAATAATCATCTTTTCATTTCAAGACAAAATCCTTAAGACGAAGCAGACAACTTTAAGCTTATTTTTACATACGTGTGTGGGTGGGCAGGAAAAGTGAAGAGATCAGTCATTTTAACATTGTAGATACCGTGCGTGCGTGCCACATTGAATGTTGCGCACACAAAAAGAAAATAATTATTGTTGACCATTGGTCACTATCTTTTAGAGCGCAGAGCCCATCTATTGCTTCTTGACAAGAATTATTAAGTTAATTTGTTTAAATCGTTTATTTAGTTAGAACAGGCTATATCATATGTTGCGTGCATAGTTTGTGCTCTTCGCTGCTACACTGAATGACAAATTTAACAGAAACTAATCACGTTGACATTAGCCAGCAATTAGGTCTGACCAGGTCATATTTAATTCGTTAACAAAACATTACTGTATTTCTCCAGTTTGCACTTCGGAAGAATTAGCAAATATTGGATTACTCATAGTCACGAGACTGCACTGTGTTTAATCATTCAGGCTTAGCTTGTCGATAATAATTGTTAGTGCAGCACCTGCACTTTACTTTAATTGCTTTGACATTCAAACTTGTCTGTCTGAAAACGTGAGGGTCAATTTATAAGCCTCTGGCTTAGGTCACCGCTCTATATACTTACGATGGGTACACACGCCGGTACAGATTGTAATGTAATATCAATCATTTTGAATTGTTAGCTTTGCTCTGCATAGCCAGCCAGAGTCAATTTTGAAGTGATATGCAAGCGTTGTGGAGATTAATGAATGAGTTCACTTTTTGCAATCACGTTGACCCAGGCAGTATCAATGAGCATTTCTGAGAAAAAGACTAACAAGGACAATGTCCAATAAAAAATAGCTAGCGCCAGCAGCCCAGCTGTATCCATTGCAAATCTTTTGGCTCAACGCTAGTTGGTTTGTGTTAAAGGGCCTTCAAATTGGCATTTTTTATCTCGAGAAAGTAGTTTACGCTATGCGAAGACGTCAGGGAGCATTGCTCGACATCGACGTACGTAGGAGTTTCGATGATAATAGGATCCAGGATAATGAAAAGAAGGGATATTGTTTGTCCAGCTCAAATACATCGTAGGATTCAAAGCCCTGGACTTTGTCCTTAAATGCTCTTCTGGAGTTTTTCTCTTTCATTTTTTTTCCAGTTAACCAAATAACACTTTTTCAAGCATCTAGCTATCACAAAGGGCACTGGGGTCGCATGAGACTACACGATCCAATTAAATATTGCACAACACATCATTTTCATTCAAATTCCTAATATGCGGAATAAATCGACGTTTTCCACATGCAAATAATCTAAGCATTTGAATTGGCGATAATCAATTTCTCATTTACACTCGCGCTTGAAATGTAGAAAATCTAGTCTGTAAAGGCTAGACTCTAGGATCAACTTATTTTCTTTACCGACCCATATGCTATACAATTAAGGACGGCTATTTGGGTATTTTCTCTTTTATTAATTTGCATTGTATTTCTAGGCCATAAATAGCACTCAGCTAGACTGACTCATTGATTATTAATTCCCATGAATTAATTAGATTGGACCCAAGTTTGTCCCATTCCCACTCGTATTCTCACCCGACCTCCAAATTTGCGTGCCATGCCATACGCTCCAGCGGATGAATACCTTTGAAATTTGACTTTGACGGTAATATACGTCACGTTGAGTAAACGTGCCCCCCGCCTGGATAATGGATAATTGACACTGGGAACAGCATGGGTGCTACGCTTTGCAGAAATCGATGCGAAACACTGGAAGTGCCTCAAGCCAGGCTATGTTGTGAAATGTTGATTTCTCCGAATGATTATGAGTGGTGGAAAAGAAAACTGCGAACTGCGCCATTTGGGCAACGGGACTGCTTGTTTTTTTTACGGCACTAGCTTTTCCCAGTATCATTAATATTGAGGTAGGTTTCCCATTCTCTATACTCCCGACTGCTGTAAGTGTGCTGACGTTTTTTGCGACGGAAACCGGGATTTATGTGATAGTCTGGAGTTTGCAGGCCGAATACGGATTAAGGGGATCCAACTGTATTGTTATTGTAACTGCGGAATTCCAAGGGATCCTGGCACCGAAATACTCGACTAATGGGAAAAGTCTGGCTGGGAATTTTTCGTGCTGAGCTTGTCCTCCAAATATATTGGACCTTCTCCTGCAGCTGACAGAAGAGATTGCTTTACCTGGGATTTTTACTAGGAGAAAGTCACCTTTTTACTGCGTGGCTGCGTGGGTAGTGTTGTCTATCACAAAAGGTACTTTCACTATGAAGAACTCATAGTTCAGTAGTGGGAGTGAATAGGGCGGGGGCTCATATGTAATTGTATGCGAAGAAATCGATTTGAAACTTTGCATTCTTTTCTGAAAATAATGGTGTGCGCCTTTGGAGATGAAAGACAATATGTTTACCTTGACCTTGGCCCCATGGTCTGTATTGTAAGAAAATCAGCATGAAACCTTGCTTTCAAGAAAAATAGAGCGTGTCGAGCGAGCGGATGGATGGAATTGGACTGACATCATTCAAGCATTTATTCAATGTTGAATAGCATCAATTTTCTGAAACTACAGGTAATTCGACGCATAATGTATGCAATTCGTGGTTTAAATTACAGTGGTTAATAGCATAAAGTTTTAATTAATTGTCGCGTGAATAGTAATACTACAATCATCGTTTCTTAACCCTGTTGAAGTAATCGAGTTTATCTGTTAACTCTTGGATGACATACACCGCAAAAGGCGTGTGTGTGAGCTCAGAATGAGCTACACTTGGGAAACGTTCCTCTTCATATCTGTCTCAATTAAGCTTCTTAATGGAGCGGTTTAAATAATAATTATGCCGGTCTGTAATGCAAGGGAAAGGGCCTTGAATCAGCCTTGATTCATGCTATTTGAGATGTTTACCAATCCGTGACCTCCTTTTGCACTAAGCCCGAAACCAAACTCCCGATTACGTGATCTTACGTTTTCTGACGAGGAAATGATGATTCACTTCTAGCTGGCTGCATGTCAGCATTGCTGTGAAGGTGATTCCGCAATTTTGCACACCCCCTATAGTTTCTAAAATTAGAGTTCGGAGTTTAGGGTTACTGT
Source organism: Orthonychiurus folsomi (assembly GCA_036851895.1). NCBI lineage: Eukaryota > Metazoa > Arthropoda > Collembola > Poduromorpha > Onychiuridae > Orthonychiurus > Orthonychiurus folsomi. The sequence goes on along the minus strand of JAAXYW010000088.1, from coordinate 31,258 downwards.
CACCATTAAAAGTGCGTCAAGGAAATGGAAATGTTCCCACAGCAGCCGCAGCTGCAGGTTCTTGTGAGAATTCACTCTCTTTAGTGCACTTTTTTTGGCAGTCATTGACTATCTTTTTCTCAAAATGACATGTGATATGCAAGCAGCAAACGGAAAAGCATGTCTGGCGAATTGGCTACCTCTACAAGATGCTAATTTTCTGATGCAATCCCCCCAGGGAAACTCATAACAGAAGCCAAATTTGTTGCAAATTGTTTTGGAGTAGCTCCTGACTTTTTATTTATAGATTGGTCGTCCTCATTTTTAGACAGGTGATTTACCTGCATATAAATGTCATCTAAAATATCCAGTTTATGACATTTGACGTGACGTGGGCGTAAATCGATTGCAGGATTAGATTTTGCCTTTGTCAAATATCTATTCTTAACTTGAGTGTGTATACATATACGAATAAATATCTAAATTAAAGCGTGTCTGACGCCTGTCATTCTTTTCGAAGGAAAGAAATACGTTATCTCAGACTATTTTTGTTTCTTTCTTAAATCGCGGCATGTGCTTTAAACATTGTCTACATTCATTGAACATATGTTGAGTTTTGACGCATTGACCTTCAGCCACTTACATTTGTTGGGCTATGTCTAAAGCAACGCAGAGCAAAGATTTATTTACATTACACCAAAATCCTTCGTCTCGTCTTTTACAAACCCGAAAGGAAGATTACGAACCAGACGCTTCTGGAGGTACTTATGGGACATAAACAATTGCTTCAAAGTATTTCTCCCAGCTTGCATGCAAAAGAATTTGTTAAACGGCTTATAGACACTGTATTATTGCCACTCAGAAACGAAGTCCGCGTGTATTAGACAACGATTTCTTTTATTTTGAAGTTCTGGAATTCTAATCTTTTTGGACGTCAAACGTCACTGGCGCCAATAAGTGTCATTTTCCAGATAGGCAATCCGAATTGGGCCAGCAAAGCCCGCGAATAGATATCTATACGTGAATGAGTTGACATTTGAACTTAAGGGGCACAGGGGGGAACTACTTATCGTCAAGAAAGGACTATCATTTATACTGCAACAAAATGCCCACTTTGCAATTATGTGCTGTTGCATGTTGTGTGCGAAACTGTAATCAATCAATTTCTACTTGTATTTTTTACTGTCCCAAATCCGGCGAGTAGCGTGTCGTTCGTAAGATGGATGCGTGCAAGTCTGTTGATTTATATCGAATTCGCGATTTTTTGGGACGTATGAATCGGAATACCGCCACGTCCGAAATAACTCGATTTATCTTTGCAAAATGGCTTATCCTGCAATTTCCACGCATCAGAGCGTGTCTATGCCAATGTTCATACGTTGCCCAAGCCGCTCAAACTTAAAGCTACTTGCTGTACACACAACACAAACTTTTAGCTAGGCTTTTTTTTATCTTTTCCTGTAAGAGTGCAAAGGCTGGCTAACGTTGTCCACTTTCAATCCATTGATGACGGCGAAAAGGCGGCTACAGTTCCATCTTGAATGAACAACACGTTTTTTCACGTTTTGAAATTGCGAAATTCCACAATAGGGTTAAAGTCCAGACGTACGTATTTGTAAAACGTCTGGTATGGCGGGCACTTTTATTTTGTGTTCCTGATTGATAGGAGATCTGGTTTGGCCTGTTAAGGTCACCTTGAAAGAAGCTATTCACACATTTGCATGTGTTATCCGTGTGTTGTGGGTGGGTCTGGGTGCGCGGTTAGCGGTTGCTTCAGAACTTCGACCTCTTAGCAGAATATATTTCTGCAAATTATTTTTATAAATTGAGAATTGAGTTAGGGGATGATCCAACAAGTAAATTGGCATACAACATATCTCATTCGCGGTTTTTCAAAGCTAATTAATCTATTAAGTTAATTACGTTAATACGTTTCTAATATTAAGTTAATCGGGAAATACACAAAACTTGCATTTAATGTAATTTACTTAAATTGAACTATGCGCCGGAATTCTTAAGCCGTAAACCTGGATTAATAGTAAATACCTGCAATAAACAACAAAGGATAATTGATAAGGATTGCCTGCGAGTCCATAACCTACAGGTCGAGTTGTGTCGTGTCATGCTGGTGCAGGATGATAAGAGCCGGTCTTGTGGTCGCCGGGTGTGTGCGTATTGAGGTGCAAGTGGTTTAAGATAACGTGTGATATTATATAAGGCTCAATGCCAATAATTAGTTCTTCTCATTCACAAAGTGAAGCCTATCTGTCAAGCATCCCGGTCCCACACGTTACATTCCATTGTCCAGCTAAGTAACTACAATTTTCTTTGTGCCTATTCAGGAGAATGTGAGGATTTGGACTTGTCAAAATGGTCACAATGAAAATTAATCATTCCGACGCCGTGAACAAATCCCCTCCAGCAACTCAGGCAGAATACAAGGAAGTCGTTGTGATTGGAAATGGACCTTCTGGGATTAGTTTATCGTATTTCCTTGCTGGGAATTGGCCCTATTACAATGGAAATGGAGAAGATGTCAATGAAATGCTTCATTACCGCCTCCTTGCCAATCAGGGGAAACGGAATACTGATGTCAAGTCTATTTTGGAACAAGATCTCACTTTTTTGTCTCAGGTCAGTTAAATATTTAGGTAATTTCTTTTGGGTTAATTCCAAATGGTGTACGTGACTATTCAAAAAAATTCCTATTCATATCTGGTTTACCCCTTGTGTAGAATGTGGAATAATTCTAGTTTGGATCGTTGGGATTAAGATTAATTTTGGATTGAGGACATGAAGTTCATTACAGTGCGACGTGAGACTCCAATACATAGCATGTAAATGTAGGGGTGCGATGATCCTAAACCAAAAAAGTGTGTAGAAAATACTCGCGCTCGCACTGAGTTCGTGACTCCGGAATTTTTAATCAACATTCCAACCGCACATTTAACCTTGACTCCATTTTATTCCCACAAATGTCTAATTACAATTGTTCTTGAGGCCCATTTCTAAAGACGGCGTGCCATAAGTTAAGTTACGCCAACCTTATTTTACTTTACGTTTTTATGACATTGACAAATAAATTCTGAGATAGATTGACGCTCATTTTTATGTCACACAAGAACACAAGATACACCTGACCACATTATTGCGATTTGTAGATCTAAAATAATAATTTGAGTTTCATTAATTTATTAATACTGAGCCGATTCAACATTCCTGAGACCCTAGTCACGCGCAGCCCAGTATCTATAACCCGATCTGACATAAATCTTACTCTGATGACCTTTGAGGCCTTTTTTCTAGCACTTGAAAAAAAACTATTTAGAAACGTCGCAATTTGTGCCCTAACAAGTAACGGTTAACTTAACTTAGCATGAAAGTAACGGGTTTAAAACTGCAGACGGAAGTTTGGCAGTGAATGGGATGATAATGTCAGTCTCCGCTGTGTTATCCTTGACCGTCTTCACTTTTCACCTTTGCCTTCGAAGAGAACTTTATTCTGATTGACTGGCTTGTCAGATAAAATTGTTGATTTGACTAGAAGTATTTGTCGAATTTTCAGGCAGCACCCATAGAAAATGTGGTTAAACTCGCTTGGTTAGACTTTTATAAAATGTGGTGATAATTGACGCAGTAGAGTAGTGTACTAGTGTAGTGATTATTTTGTGGTCAACTTATCAAAAATTCAAATGAAAGAAGAGTTACTCATATCATAGGAACACAAATTATCATTAATTGTTGTTATTAATTAATTATTATATTAATTTGTATTCAGGGTTTGGAAGGCCGCTCCGCGAATCCTGTCGCTCTCCTCTTTGACACTCTGAATCACCCTCAAGCTGATCTTGGCCTTGAGCTACCATCCTTATTGAACTGGAGGCACCAGCACTCCAACGCCATTAACCACGTAGTACTTGGCCAAGGAGCCCCAGGGGGTGCTTGGCAATCCATGGATGGATCCGTTCTTACTATTAGCCTAGGATGTTGGATGGAATTGCCGGAAATGAATTTTCGGAACTGGGAGGCAACACAGGAATCCCGGTGTTGTCGTGAATCCCGGGCATCAGTATCTTCTGTGGCTCAGTATTACAGCGACTACATCAAGGCCCACAACCTTGGAAAGTTTTTCCACGGGAACACCATTGTGACGGAAGTTACGAGGGTTCCGAGTCAAGGTCTTCCAGATACCTGTGATAGTTCTGGTGGAGATTTTTCTGGGAGCGAAGAGGAAGATCGGAGTTTCAGAAGACATACCATAGGTGAAATTCCACTTAATTCCGACGGAACTACGACGCTTCCGGAGAAAAGGTGCGTTTTTAATTCAAAAGTTTACTGATTCTCCACTCTTTAACATTATTCTTAATGTTTTTTTTCGGAATTGCAGAAACCGATCTCTTTGGCAAGTAAAAGGCTACTCACTGAAAAATGAAACTCGTGAATTAGAATCATTTACATATCTCACGCCAAATGTGGTGCTAGCAACTGGCGCTTCAGACGAACCGAATGTATTGAATGTCCCCGGAGAAGGTCTTCCTTTCGTCATGCATTCCTTGAATGACTTGGAACGTCTTATTGTGGATGGCCATTTGAACGCAAGTTCTGACCCAATTCTTGTCGTGGGGGCAGGACTTTGCGCCGCGGATGCTATCATAGCTGCCAAGTTCCATTCAGTTCCAGGTACCTTTAACTTTTGAGAAGTAAATGTACAGTTAGGTAATGGAAGTATGCTAATTGGAAGCCTTTAATTCTGAATTTTAGTTGTCCATGCATTTCGCCGATCTGTGGATGATCCTAACTTAATATTCCGTCAACTGCCCGACAACATGTATCCTGAATATCATAAAGTTTTTCAAATGATGGGGGATCCAACCTGCTATGACAATTACAAGGCATTGGAAAATCACACCATTATTGAAGTTCTACCAGATAAACGAGTCAAAGTGGCTGGCCCGACATGTTGCTATTATATAAAGGTAATGAACATTGAGTTGAACTTTAAATTAGATGTGATTTTAGTTACTCATTTTGAATTGTTGATTCGATAGGTATCTTATTTAGTAATTTGCATCGGTTCTCATCCTGATCTCTCATTTCTTGGCGAAACGGAAGGGAATATTGGTGTTCATACTGGGCAAGCTATTGATTGCAAAAGGAATCCAATTGCAATCGAGTTTTCTTCTCATGAGAGTGTTAGGGAACCTGGTCTCTTTGCCTTAGGGCCGTTGGTTGGTGAAAATTTTGTAAGATTCCTACAAGGAGGGGCTTTAGCTATAACTGGCAGCATTGTTAAAAGCAAGAGAAGAAAGACCTCGGTGCTAGGTTAGAGGTATAGGTAGATTAATTTAAAAATATTTGTATATAGTAATTCTTGTATTCCCTTCATAACCTTATTGAATGTACCTGTTCGCCGTAGACGTAAACGTTAGATTTTGTGAAATCAAAACCAAAGTTCTAATTTGTAAATCATTCCACGCCAATTACTCTTCAAATAGTACGTAAATAGTGCCTATACATTTTTAGAATCCGTTATATATATACCGAATAAACGTGTTGGGTGTGTTGTGAACCCCTTGCCTTTTGGATTGTGATGAGCGAGTAATCAAAAGCGAACTAGGTCCACTTTCGTTGATTAACTTTGACAGCAGCGCTACTCAATTTTGTAAACTTTCTTCTACTATATTTAAGTCGTGTTATGAAGGCAACGGTGCTTTAATCCCAACTAGAATCTGGCAAGGCCGGCTGGGGATTTTACTCCTTTGACTGTGTTTTGTAGGAAAAGCTGTATTAAAGTAAAGCCCTACTCACATGGATGAGACCAATTGCAAAGATGAGAAATTAATTGTGATTTAATTGTGTGGAAAAATAGGGATATAGTTTGAATTGCTCTCTTAGAAGTACATTCAATTTAAAAATAGTCTATAATGAAATGCACTATTGGTAATTGGTATACAAAATTCAGGTAAAAACTATTTGTGAAATCATAAATTTTATGCCATGACATTGTATTGTGCTAAACGATCCCGAAAGTTGTCATGTTTGATTTGGATTTTGGAAACCCTGAATAAAATTTTTCAAATTTATCATTAATTTGTTATTGTGGTGCATTATACTAGGCTACATAATATTTATTTCTTAAGGCGCAAAAACTATTGCAGAATTTGTTATTTGGTGCTATAACAATCTTTTGAAATAATTACTAACTATTGATTAACGGGAATGACATAATTACAGTTATTTTAACAAAAATATAAGAAAAATGTGTGCTCATGCACAAAAAATCATTCTTATACGGAGGTTAGCGCTTTAGATTTTCAAAAAATTAATTTCAATTACTACTTACAGATTTTCTGGGTTAGACAAATTGAGATTAGATTCCACATTTCCATTTTGTGGTTTCCAGAAGCATTCCTTGTTCGCTTTCCATTGATTATCTTCAGCTGAGTCTGTTCCCCCAGAGTACACTTCCTTCTTCCAAATGGGTACTGTTTTCTTTACCGTATCGATCACGTACTGAACAGCTTCAAGAGATTCTTGCCTGTGTTCAGATGAAATTGCAATGACAATAGAGGCCTCTGTGACAGGGACCAGTCCAAGTCTAGAAGGCAACACAATTAGAAACTTCAATATTGCTTTTCGTTTTTAGAAGAAATTCTAAGTGTGAACGTGATAAGTATGGCTTATACCTGTGGTAAACTGCAATGTGTTCCACTGCCCATTTAGCTCTAGCCTGTTGGCAGACCTTTTTGATTTCATTGATAGCCATTGGTTCATAAGCTTCATATTCTAAACGTACAACCTGGAAATGCGAATTAAAATTAGTATGAGGTCTGAAGAATACAAACGGTATTAACAAATTTACTACCTCCTTATCTTCAAAATTGTCTCTAGTGGTCCCAATAAACATGGAAGTTGCCCCACATTTTGGCGAAGAAACTGCGGCGGTTAACTCCTCTATTTTAATTACGGATGGCACGAGTTTGATAATATCCATTTTGACCAATTTAACCTGAAATTAAAGATTTGCATTGTTCAACCAATGCCCACCACTATCTATCAAGTGGGCATTGGTTCAACAAATAATCCTAACTATACACATTGCTTGCATTGCACATTGTACACATTGCAATTTACTTAAAATTACCTGAGCTAATAGGAGGAATCACAGCAATTTCATCACTTGCCCGCAGGTCAATGATATCCTGGGAGTCCAGATCCAAGTATGAACAATTTTTTGAAAGTATGATGCAATTTTGCAGTGGTTCCAGTCGAGGGAATTTGCCAATGATAATATTTAACAAACCACTGGCTGTCAATTGCTTGACTTCTTCAAGTCCAATATCCACTGTTCCTTCTGATAATTTTGTTTGTTCTCTCGCTTGAGCGAAGAATAAAACTTTTACAGGAATAAACTCGGAATTGGCCATTAAAATTTACAAGCAGGTTTACGCACTACACGTACTGCTGCTGCTGTACACATGTGTGTTTTACTTATTGTATTATTCACAAATTGTGCTTCAGATCTTATAAGTGTGGTAAATTACAGAATATTTGTTAGTATTTTGTGGAAGTACTCATTCAATTCTATTGATCACAGTACTGCACGGTCTGATTTAAATAAATCCACTAATACTTCCTCGTGCAACTTTGTATGTGCTCAGACTATATAGTGGATAGAGTGAGTCGAAGTTTTTTTTAGTTCTTTGAGTAGTTGCAATGCGCCCGTCATGGTGTGGTTGGATGAGTGTGACCTTATGCTGCAATCATAATGCAAATGAAGGACACTACCGTGTTTTACTCTATTCTAATATGGTTAAGTGGGCAATTAATTTTTGCATAACTGATATGATATACACGTTTTCGGCACACATGCGGAAATGCACAAAGTTTCTAAATTCTATGCTGGCTGGCATCAGAAAAGCAACAAAACAATACCACTCATGCATCCTTCGTGTTCATTTCATCATTTCCCTTCTGCTAAGCTGTTTTGCAAAAATATTTAAGGCAAGTAATTTCTAAGTTTGAGCAAACAAGCCATTACTTCGCAGAAACTAATTTATAAAAAAATCAATGCAGTTCGAATAACTGAAAGATGAAGTTTAATCGTGGAAATTATCGCTTTTCTTATTGATTCTTCTCAAGAGCAAATCACTTTGTGAAGTTGAGGTTCAACGACTAAATAAAAATAAAGTGTTTTATCCTGGTTCTTTAGTCATTACAATCACGTCAGGGAATGAAATTGACTGTCCTTGTCCTTCCCACTTTAATTTTTTATGACATAATCGCTAGAAGCAAGGTAATATCAGTTCTTCAAAGTACAATGAGTTTGTGAGACCAGATTCTATATTTTTAGGCTCGGTCCCTCAGCAAGATTCAGTTCGAGTTTCCTTTTCCTCTACATTGTTTTCCACAGGATTATCATTAACCCCAAGAACGTATTCCGCAGGAGCAACTGGAGCGCCTTTTTGTAACTTCAATTTATTCCAACCCGACACAAGCGGTCTATGGAAATAAGATATTCATAAACCGGACTGAACGGAATGTTTTCAGTTTTCATTTTGTGCAATATGCTAATACCGTACCCTAAAACTGCAGGTTTTGCAGTATTACTGGTAGTTGTGGTTGCATTTGTTGACTTCTGAAAAGCTCGCAATACTATATTTGGAATGAATCTGCGCCAACTATGTGAGCTTTGTCCTCTGGCCTTGGTGGCTGAATTGTTGTCAATATTCCAAAGTATATCTTGAGCAGACCGTAGTCCCGCCGTACTATCTACTATACGATCAAATTCGTTCTTGTTCAAACGAAGGCGACGACGAGTAAGAAAGTTTTGAATGTGAGTGACTTCAGCGTCAACATCTACATCGCTACAGCTCTCATTTTCTGATGAATCGGGAATTCGGCTCTTTAGTCGAATTTCTCCTGGTCTGGTGCTAGGAGGTGACTCACTTGAATTAGACTCGACGTCGTTGCTAGGAGTTGACGCACTTGAATTGGACTCGACGTCTTTGCTGCCCGACTTAACTAAAGCAGTGTTCGCTGATAATTTTCTCTCATTTCTCATAGCTTCCACTTTCTCCAAAAGAAGTTTTAAATTTCGCAGTTTTGTAATTCTGTTCAACTTGTCATCATTGATACCGTATGATGTTAAGAGTTCCTCTACATCATTGCCATTCTCACTTTCGGAGGACAGTTTTGGGATTCCTGGTGAGGGGGCTTGCTCTACAATGTCTACATCAAGTTGACCCGAGCCAGCAGAAATTAAATCTTCTTCTGAACTCGTGCTACTGTCAGATTCAGATTCCCATGCTCCCCTGACTTGTCGCCAAAGCTCCCACCAATTACGAGGCGGGGTAGAAATATGAGCAGTTGTAGTTTTACGTGAAACTTCGTCATCGGATTGTGTACTATCCCAAGATGGAGGTTTGTCAGAAGAGATAACACCGCAACACTGCCCCATGTAGCTTTGAGACTTTGTAATTGATGTTCTTTCCTCGGCACCCTTGAAGTCACTTTTTAATTTAATATGCTCGTCAAGGATATCCGTAACAACCTTGAAGAACTGTTGGGGGATCGGAATTGAAGAATCCATTGTGGTTTCGTCCAATGTTCAGAAATCAGGATTCAAGCCGGCTAAAATTCTGAAGCCATTTGGTCTATTAGCGCCAAAGTAACAAAAACGTTAAAATACCTAGCGTAGCCCCTCGTTACGAAACAATTGTGATTGATGAAATTCCGTGCTTATTAAAAATTTAAATGTTTTAAAAGCCAACTGACAACAAAGGTAATTAGCAAACAAGCCCTGCTTATTTTTCTTAGAACAAAATTGAGATAAATAACAATTACTCAATCAAATCCAGATGTAGCTGCAAAAACCTCGATAAAAGTTGGTAATATTATAGTAATGCTAGACCAATACAAATTAGAAAGCGGTGCACATATCGGCATAAACTCAGTTTCAAGTAAATCTGCAGGATGCCCGGTGTGGTAGGAAAAGAATACTACACCTGAATTGCACTACTATAGTATTCTCTTCCTTATAGGATATATGAACTCCTTTTTAGTGTTTAATAGTTTTATCATAATGCTAAGGCAAGTGATAGAATTTACAGCTTAAATGCGTTTAAATTACTGCATCAATAAATGCATATGTTGTTTCATGACTGGCTATTGCATACGCTGCTAACAATTTTGAATTATAAGAAATACCAATCATTTTACAAGTTAATCACATTCCATACAAACATTTTTGGATTTCCATTCTGAATAATTTTATTGTATCTTGATTTGTTAAGTTTTAAACTCCTCAGGCAGCTTGCTAATAACTAGTACGACATATGACTAATACCACAATATTTCACAATATTGCAGTAATGCTCGTTAATTTTATAACTTACACATAAGAACTTTGACCGAAGACTTTATGAACTTGAACTTAGCCTTTTCTAAGAGATAAAGCTAACCTTTTATTACACATCATATCTTTCTCAGTTCTCACAAGTCACAACTTGAAAGTAATTTCTTTAGGCCGTGAATATTTTGTGGATCCACTGCCACTCAAAGATTACTCAACTCACAAATTATACAAATTGCATTTCGAACTAACAGTTACAGTTGAATTATTTTAGCATCCTACTTTCGAGTCCCTGGAATGAGTCAAACACCGAGGCCAGTTTGGTTGGATTGTGACCCAGGCCACGACGATGCCTTCGCAATTTTACTAGCAGCGACCTCAAAGGAAATTGATTTAATTGGGGTATCAGTGGTGCATGGGAATGACAGTGTGGAAAATTGTGCCAAAAATGTGTGCAGGTTTTTGTGGGCTTGTGGGATTAATGGACACCATGTATACATTGGCGCGGATCGACCTTTGGTTAGAGAAGGGAAGCACTGTCCTGAAATTCATGGCACACCTGGTAATTATACAAATTTAAACTTAAATTTAAATTTAAATTTAATTTAAAATTTAAACCTTTCATAATGAAAACATTTAAAAAGGAGAATATATTATTAAATTACTCAGGAGATCAAGGTGTTTCAGGGATGTGCGGTTACCACTTCCCTGATGAAATTATATTCGCAAATTCAGAGTGCAACGTAAAGCCCGGGAACGGGGTTTTGAAAATGGTGGAGAAAATTACGGCACATTTGGATTCTAAAGTTACGATTGTTGCTACTGGTGCTCAAACAAATATAGCGTTGGCCCTTCGACTATTTCCTCAAATCAAAGAAAATATTGAAGAAATTGTTTTCATGGGTGGAGCAATTGGAATTGGCAATACGGGCGTGGCTTCAGAGTTTAACATTGAGCTTGATCCGGAAGCAGCACACATCGTTTTGCACTCTGGAGTGCCAATTGTAATGGTTCCATTGGAGCTCACCCACAGTGTGTTGGTAACGGACGCAATTTTGAATAGAATTCAGTCAATGGACGATGAACCACAAATAGAAGAAAAGTCTGCGAGTCTGAAAGTTGCAAAAAATTTACATCATCCCCACAGGGAGTACAAAAATATATTTGATAGATTGGATGACATCAGAGAATCATCGACCCAGGGGATTATTGATGAGTTAAAAGCTCCCATATTAGATGAAATATTTGCCTCACAATTTGCTAAGTGTTGTGTAAAACTGCTAACATTTTTCAAGTCTACTTACAAAAAAGTATTTTCATTTGACTATCCACCTATCCATGATCCCTGCGCTATATTCTACGTAATTAGTCCGGAGAGTTTCCAAACGTCGAAAATGTTTGTGGACGTAGAACTATCTGGTAGTAAGTGCGTTGGACGTACGCTTTGTGACATTCATGGGATTATGAATAGAGAACCTAATGTTTTGGTTTGCACGCGAGTAAATGTAAATGCATTTTGGAAGAGAATGCTTGCTTCTATTAGAATTGGAAACAAAAATAGTCCTTTGAATGCATAAAATTAAATAAGAACATGAAGGAAATTGTATTGTATCTGTGTTATTCCTGGGACCGGAGAGCAGGTATGGAATATAGTTGTTTACAGAGGTACTAAATTACAAAAAAAACATTTTATAATCCTGTTATAAGCTTATACTTGGTTATAACTTGGCAAATGAATTTATTAAGATTTTGGTAAATGATTGTTATTATTACAAAGGTTTGCGTTCAGCATCTTTCAACCTGACCGTCACCTCCATCGCAGTGTAATTCGGAAAAACTTGATGATTCAAGTTTGGAAGCTGCAGAATTAAACATGTAATATTTTAGCACATTGATAGGAAAGAAATGTTAGCGTTTTCCAGTTTTTTGTAATAGGTTCCTACCATTTCCATTACTTCTCCCTGCTTTTAGGAATAGCGCGACTTGATTTTCGGTTTTGCCCTTGGAAAACACGTGCTGAAGTGCGCGATTAGCTGTAGTAGGGTTGCTTGTTTCTCCAGCGTCAAACGACTGTAAAAAAAATTTGCTTAAACCAATTATATTTAAATGTACATTTATTTACTAATTTATTTTGTCTTTAATTAAATTGAACTCCAATTGATTTTCAAAAGTTAATAGTGCACACGTTTGTGCTTGTCCCTACGTTCAAACCAAAAGATATAAACCGCGTGAATTATTGTGTAATGATAAATTATGGCTAATTTACATTTGTCTATTTTTATATTTTATATTTACCGATTTTCTTGAATTTGCTGAAATTTCCATTTGCGGGAAGGATTCCGCAATTTGTTCCTCTGATCCCTGCTGCTCTTTCAGAGAATTTGAATTGTTTGCATTTTTTCTTCGACTATTTACATCTTCATCCCAAGGACCAGTCTCTGCAAGGCGTTCGGCAAGAAATTTCGTCCGATTTCTCGCGTAATTCAACTTTTTGGGTGACATTTTTCGCCGACAATGGATCCGCAGCGCTTTCGCTCTTATGAGAATCAGGAACGTATCCACCATTCAAAATTGTGATAAAATTATGAATCTGCATTTCTATAAGAAATGCTACCCTACCGCATTACGGAGTAAACAAACTCACTTTAGTCACACTAGTACAACTCTATGCGAGTATTGCGATTGGGTCAGAAAAAGAAAGAAGTTACCTGTTTATTTAGCAAATACAATTTACCCACAGGCAGTCAGTTCTTTCTCAACGGTGCGATTAATACGAAAGCTTGGTCTTCTATCCAGAGAATCCAAGCAAGTGGAAAATACACACACGTCGTCTAAAAAGTCTTATTTTTTTTCTCTTCTGGCGCTCGGTCGGAGTTAGCATTAAAATTCAAAACATTTTTACTAACTCATGCAGCTAAGCAATGTACACTCTGTGCCGAATCAAATTCTTTGTTTTGGTTCCAATTACAATCTTCACTCGGCCATCTGCCCAGAATGTAAACATCGTGAACAAATCGTGACAGGAAACAGCATCAGTGAAACATTTTCAAAGCTACGAATATTTTAGCTAACTCGACAACAAAGTACAAATTTTAAAATTAAAGTAAAATTGACAACCAGAATTTGATTTTTGTAAAAGAAATGAATTAATGCGCACTTAATATACACTGACTAGCGGGTTTTTAACTGATTGTACGTGGCAGGGAGATGAAATTGAAACTGAACACAAAATTTTGCTTTACTCGACTTTTCAGGGTTTAACTTGCATATAAACAAAAAGAGCTCTCCAGTGGCACATTTCTTCTCTCCTTTTAAATACATTGTTTTAGGTTTTGAAGGGGGTTGGGTTGAGTTATCAATGGTATATTACTTGGAATGTATCCTAAGAATTTAAGCTATTCAATATCATCCATTCCCTTGCAGTGTAAGAAGGATTCAACTTAAATCCCGGGTCAAGACCTTCGTGGGTTTGCTTTTTTGTGCGGGCTTTCGTTTTTAGTGAAGAGTACTGGGTGAGTTGGGTGGATGTGACAATTTGGTTTTGAAGAATTAGTCACGCCTTGTTATTATGGCCACCAGCTTATGCTAGCTACTTTGCTTGCATGGCGGAATTGGGGTCTAGCCCTTACCTCTGTGCCTCATCTCATATTACACAGGCGAAGGAAATAACATAGGACAAATGAGCAGTAATTTGCTTCAAGCCTAATATTTAGTTTACATTTGGTCTGCATATTCATATTTAAAGGGGAGAAGATTTACTCATTACTTATTATATATACAAATATTCCAGGTCAAGTGTTATTTACATTGTGTTCAAATTTATTAGAATCAAAAATAAATCATGGGCCAAAAATGTGCAACATCAAGTTATTATGGTTTGTGCTTGGTTTGAATACCTGCGATCCAATACAATGTCTGCTATTCTCAGGTAGAATCAATGCACAATTTGGGACACCTTACTTTGAGCTCAACTTTACAGTATTCTTGTATTGTAACTGTAGAATTGTTTTATGTACTTCAGAATTTTTTATGCCTGTGAGAAATAAGTCTTAATTATAATTAATTCAGCTAAATAAAAGTTGAAGTAAACACAACGATAACTAAATCCATGCATGTGTTGAAAATCTTTAACGAAATCTCAGATAATTTCGAAGGCACAGTAGAGCAAAACAGTAAAAAAGTAAATTCCTCGCCTGCCAATGCCAAACCGGCGCGGCGACGCAGTAATATTAAGGAAACAATTTCTGTAAAATCCCAGATGCAGCGGAAGTGAGGGCTTCTCCTGCGGCCGTAACAACTTTGACACCTGCTAGTGGAATCATTGCAGCAATTGCTATTGGTTTGACAATTGGAGGACCGTGGTGGAACATTTCCCGATATCCAGCAATGGCATGATCATTTAAACGATCCAACGTGGCTAAAGGTTGAAAAATAGGAACTCCAGCCTAAAACATCAACATAAAAAACAAAAGCAAACTATGAACTGATAACTTATTCAATGAAATCCGAAATGAACATATAGATCAAGATCTAAAGTTACCTGATTACTCCATCCTGATTTAGACCGGTATTTCCAGTACGTCGCATATCCTTCACAATTGTTGAAACTAATGAGTTCATATTTTACGGATATCGAAACATTCAAAACAACATTAGTTGAAGAATACGATTTATCCTTGTCAATTTTTGTCAGCCCACACAAAGCAAATTCCAGAATCTCGTGGTCTGGCCGCTGGAAAATATCTCCGAAAAAGCAAGTAATTTTAAAGTTATTTACACGAACCAAATGCGAACCAGCAATCTTCAAAATATGTTGGGCAACTTTGTTAGCACTTGTCAGTTCTGTATCCTTTTCATCGCTCGTAACATGTACACATATACCGGATCCAATATATAATGCAAAATGTGAATAAGTTAACCTGTTAAATTCTACAATGTCAAATACTTGTATCACATCAAGCAGCTCACTTGCTTTTTGATAAATGTGCCTGTCATACCCCATTTTGTGTTTGTAACATTACATTAAAATTGTCAGATTTGTCAGAATTAGAGAGCAATCGAGTTTTTAAATATTGTCGTGGATCAAGTCACGGAAAAACTGAGCGCTTATTCTATATATGCATATCCAACCATTTATGCTTAACCCTAAAGTTCTTCACAGCTGCAGCTGCTTGGCCATAGGCCAGACCTTATTATAGTACAGTAGTGTTCATCTCCAACCCTAAACTCCTTGACTATGATTCACGAAAACTTAAAAACACGTAGATTTAAGGCTCATCTCACAACCCACTACAGCGCAGCGCAACTAAGAACGTCACCTACAAATTGAAATGTGTTTAAACCAGTATAGCGGCATTAAATCTTAATTTTCAAAGATTTGCTCATCTGCCTGACTTTACAGTATGCTAGTACAAAAACTATGAGAACAGAAATTAATTTTTACCGCTCTCAGCATTTCTTGCGTTCCGGCTACGTTAATACGCCGGCGGAACTCGTGTAGAGACAGCCTATATTTATTGCAATTACACTGCAAGAACTAGCTCTGTTAGTAAATTAAATTAGGTGACTGAATTGTGTATTTGATGCACTTGTTCTGTTTTTGCAAGCAAACATACTTCATAACCGGGATAAGTTATCACCCGGAATTTAGGCTAAGCAATATTAACAATAGCAATATTTCCAGGGCTTTCTGCACTCAACAGAGCACACAACACAATCATTATCATCCGATCCGCATTCCGCCGATTAGAAATAGGAATAAACAAACTAATTCTTTGACAATTGCTTGCTTTTTCAAAGAAATTTTACAGGAGAATGTATTTGAATGTATTAAACCTTGGAAACCCTAATACTGCAAACAGTAAACAAGTTTTAGCACTACAATATGTCCCGTGCTGTGTTTCTAAGCAGACAGAAAAATAAATCGCCATACATCTACAACAAAAACAGAATATTGGTTCTGAATCCATTATGCGTCCGACAAGGATTTTGCTTCTTCTTGCAATAGGAATTTGTTTAAAAAGTCATTACCTGGAATCACAGGCTCGTTTTGTTCACCAACATTTTCGACCGCATAACCCCCCTGTCACAGATCAACGCAGCCTAGTCAACGTGAAATTTTTTAAAACTGCAAATTCAGATTCTTGTAAATACTCAAAAGATGAATTTAATAAATAAATTATTTTGTGTGTGTTTTCAGGTCCTGTTGAGTCGGCCAAAGACTGCAGAGGAATTAGAAGAAATTGATGCAAAGAAAACTGAAGAGATTTTAGACCATATAAAGAAAGCCGGAACGCAAGAAATGCTGAGAGCGGTAAAAATTAATTTCTGTTCTCATAGTTTTTGTACTAGAATACAAAATTGGTGACATTATTTTCCAGAGGCGCATCAAGTACAAATTGGCACAATATTTAAAGGATCGAAGACTTCTACGTCAAAAAATGCGATATCGGAATAAGTATTGGCACTGATAATTATTGTTTAATATGCAATGGGCTAAAATCATTATCCGGATATAAGTATGAATTGAAAATATTACTCATCTTGCACTTCAAATATTACGATAAACTGTGAGCGAGATGCAAAATGCCATTCTGCACAAACCACGAACACCCATCCCCATCCCAATAAAATTTTGAAGAGCCACATGTCCGGAGAATGCAATAGACACTGTGAGTGTCCTAAAAGCAAGTTAGTGAATTAAAAATAATAGAATAACCAAACATGTACTTTTTTCTCATGGACAAAATAATAAAGTAAGACTAAAAAACTAAATGTACCATTTAACCTATTTCAATAAATCAAATCAGCGGTTTGTTTGATACCATTTTTTTAATTCCATGTCGTACAAAATATTTTGGAAAACCAACACGTAAAAAGAATAAGTCATACAAATCACTTTAGACAAGAATATTGTGAATTTAGAGCTAATAAAATAGAAAGATTAAAAATTTAGAGTAAAATAAGGCGAAAAAATCCCAACGCCAAAACGACAGTAAATTTCTCAGTAGAAACGTTCGACTTCCCTGTGATTCTCAACATCTGATTCATTGAAAAAATTCTTCCGCATGGGAAGAACATTCAAAAGCTCCAACAGGCTTCTCTCTATTCAAATCCTTCTTCTTTGAAGGTTTTTCCGTATCCTCGATAGAAATATGACATATTATTCTGTTGTATGCTTCCATTTGATCCAAATCCAACTGAAAAGCGCGCCTGAAAAAAATGGGTTTACTTAATTTGATTCGGTAGGCCACCTTAATGTAACTGCGTTCATGGATACCGTAAATGACCGCTTAAAAGTCCCGGGCTTATATTTAAAATCTGACACCTCGAGGCGGGGCTTGTATTAGGGACGGGGCTTATATTAGGGACGGGGCTTCTAATAAATAATTTCAAACTAAGCAGTGTGTGCTGTGTGAAATACTGGGGTTTTTTTTAGTTAAAACAACTCAAATTCACTTTAAAATAATACATGAAAGCTAACTTTTGTCCTTAGAGTCAGACGTGTATTCAGGGAGCCCGTAAATACCCGCAGAATGGAAATGAGCGAATGGGGCATAGTAGCAAGGGGGGCTTTTATTTGGGACGGGGCTTCTATTAGGGCTGGGGCTTCTATTCCCAGAATCCAAACACAGACGGGGCTTCTATTTGGGTCGGGGCTTATATTAGGGGCGGGGCTTCTATTAGGGGCGGGGCTTCTAAGCGGTCATTTACGGTACCTGCATTTACAACGAGTTGCTTCGTTCCTTTTGGCAAACTCGAACCAATTCTGAGTTGCCAGCCGAACGGTGACAGCGGCCGTATTGTCGCAGATATTAATCCAAGCCGAATACGTTCCTTCGTCAATAATTACACTGGTCTTTTTGCGCTGAATAATCTGCAAGGGAAAACTCTGTTATAAAATGAAAAAAGCTGATAAAATTGGTTTCTGAGCTGACCACATCATATCTGATGCCATGTACCGACAATGACCAGGGTGACATCAAAGTTGACCTAGTCAAGCACCCGTGGCAGGTCTTGCGTTTTCCAATAATTGCCACATGTCGTTCGAAAGCGCGGTTATCGATTTTTTTAATAATTATCCTAAATTTTAAGCATTTTCGTATTTGTAAAACCTTAATATAACACATTAAACTACAGCCATTGAGATCAAGTAAAATGTCAATATTGATTTAGAATTACCAAAGGCGAGCTCCGGACTGAAGATAATTAATTGTTGGAATGCCGTAATTAATGCAGCGGAATCCCAAGTAAGTTCCACGATTCCCACTGATGAAAATGACCGAAGTAACATTGCGATCGAGGGAGGGATCTTTTCCATTTTCAGTGATTTGGAATATCTTAACTGGTTGATAATGAAAATAGCGCCGAGACACATCCTCTCGAGGCTTGAAGGCAATGTTGATGCTTTCGTTGTCCGCCAGAAAATTCGGCCAATCACTTTGGACCAACTCCAGCAAGTCTTCATTTGTTAAGACGTTAATTATTTCCTCTGTTGGATACAATCCGACCCCCGCTAAGAAGAACGGCGAAAGTGAGTTGGAACCGGAAACAGATGCTAATGACATAGGCGCAACGTTTTGGGAGGAAGGTTGTGGCGCCTGTAGCCTTGCGGATCTCATTCTTAAATAGGCCCCTATTATTAGAGAAAAGCGTTTGCAATCGTTATAAAATTATAAATAACGCAATCAAGCAAATTCAAAGCGGCCTTCAAAATATATTTCAAAATATTTTTGAAATGATGAAACCTCATGGTACCCCACACGTTATCAAAAATGAAGTATCTTAAGCAATAACCATTATTTAGGGATACATATTTGGAAACAAAATGAAATTAACTCCCTTTTCAAGTTGTAAGGACTGAATTGGTTGAGCAGTCAAGAAATGCGTCAATGTTATGGCTTGACCGGATAAACTCGCTTGCCAAATTCGAAAGTATTCTCTGGATAAAATTATAAGAGATTAAGAAACTGAATTGAGGAATTTGCAAATTTAAACTAAATTTGAACTGAACCTGACAATGTTAGCAGCACTCAGCAGACAGCAACTTACTTTGAGCCCATGAAGTAGATAAGAGAAATGGCTAGCTCTTTCGTACAGCGGCAAAGCTATTTGTTACCCGATGAGTATACACAGCTTGCCTTGCGATGTGGCCGATATATCGCGATACCTTAAATTCAGGAGGAAAAAGCACTTGGTGCAGCAGTAATAAAGTTAGCTACGCGTAGTTTGGTATGTGGGAGAGCCGTTAAAATAATGGCACGTGAAGTATAAACAAATGCTCTAGCTCTACTACAATGTGTAATTTGTCACTCACTCTCTTGGCGATTTCTCTTTATCGATGAAGCAGGACACCTCCAGACGATGCAAGAGAGGCCGTCTCAAACTGATATGTATGTACACAACCAACCAGCAGCAATTTTTGTATGCTATAGTGGTTACTATCTTAAAACAACTGTGCTGTCGTATGCTGAGTCCGCTCTGTGTGCCATTCCTTGCCTTCCAGTGATTATGAGGATTAATAACAAGCCTAACCGTGCTTGTCTAAAAATTGCTGAGTTCGCTAACGAATGAATGTGCTACGGGATATTGAGATTAAACTGCTTGCACTTTAATGTCTGGTGCATGATAAGAAAATGACAACATCTTTGAGATAAACTTGTTAAATTAAGCGTCATAGGATCAACAAATAATGCTCAGATACTTCCACAAGAAAACACACTTTTAACCCTTACACTAGAAAATAAATATTTGACTCTAACTGCGCGCAAGAATTTTTCAGGAGAACTTGCTGAACCTCAAACAACTAGATAAATATGGAGCTAGTAATTAACGATTCAGTTTGCAAATTATTTCAAAGCAAAATCAAGTAATTTATTTTTCGAAAAATGTAAGTAAATGTAACGAAAAACAAAGCCAGAAATCAACAACTAAAACGCCTAACAGTCAGTCCTCTACTTTCTGGTAATCCCAGCTCGTTCCAGACTGGACAGACGAGAACTTCTTCGGAAAATCCATCCCACACCAATTCTTACCCTCACGGTTGACAAATTATTTATCCTTATATTGTAGCAATATTTTCTGCATAATGCATTGATAAATACGAGTAGACAAAAACAAAATGGAACAAGAGAACATATTGTGCTAAACCATAAAATACAGAGAGTTTTATAAGACGGTAGTGGTATTGCATCTGACTCCATTCGCAATGAATTAGCATAAAAAAGTCTACCCAGGACTTCTGGAGCCAGTAAGTAAGCAAAGCGTAAACCGAAGTGGGCTGGGACAAAATGCATGAAGCACGGATGTAGCAAGTGCAACGTGACACAATAAAACTTTGCTCAAAAAGAATTTGACGACAAAATGCTAATCGAAGGTGAACTCTCTTACTAAATATTTATATTGTCAAACGTTTGCTTCAAAGCGTCAGAAAAAAGGAAAAAGTAGCTTCTTATTTCATATATGCAGAAAACAAAAGGGAAGCACTAAAAATAATCATTTCCACAGCTCTAAAATTCCCTCACCTGCATTAAGACGCAAGAAAAAGTTTAAAATAAGAAGCAAAGGTAAAATATGAATAAGTTTAGACGATGTGCACCCACAGTACAAGATACTTCTTAACGTTCACCATTTCGAAGATGGGGAAAAACCTCTGATGGATCAACCTTTTCCCAGGCATCATCAGAGTCGTTGGGCACGTACTTCTCTACCGAACTAGACGAATCGGAATCGTCCTCGTCGTGCCGATCTGCTGCTTCGTGTGCTAACTTCAACGCTTTGAGTGCGTCGGATAGTGATTTTACGCTTGCGGAAGTTATGTAAGCAATGTTAACCAAACCTAAACCAGGGTTAGCGCCAAGAAGACTGGCCGGAATAGTGCCAATGTCCTTCACCTTCTGCAGCGCGTCCATAGCTTTAGAAGCTGATCAAGAGATCAAGTATTAATTGTTGGCTCAGATGTTTAGTTGATGCAAACTTTTATTTTACCCATTTCTTCGTCCAAATCAAAATTGGCAGGGATAGCTGCTAAAGCTGTAATAAGCTGTTCCACTTTGTCTTCACTTTCTCCATCGTCAGAATCCAGCTGCTTGTCTTCTAGTTCCACGGTACTAGTACTGAGATCGGTCTCGTCCTCATCCTCGGTATCTGACTCCAACCCAGCATCTTCCTCAGCAGAAAGCATCACATCCTCAGCAGAGCCACCGAACTTAGCATCTTCAACAATCTGATGGTAACATTGCTCCATTCGCTTCAAATCCAGTCGATAAGTTTCTCTGCAATATACAAAACTTGTTAAATCTATAGTTGCTTGTAATAAAAAAAATGTTGATGCAGTTAAAAATCTAAACTACTGAGTAAGTTTGGCGTGGTCCCCAAGAGGCATGTGGCAAGGTAAGTCTGCACAAAATAGATTTTATTTAAAACCGAATGCCCAATTTTTTAGGTCACTCAAAATATTGGGGCTCGACACTGGGTTACACTGGACACTGAACCTTCATTTGTGATACCAGTCGTAGCCGTTTCGGAGATCCAAACTAACAGGCATACTACCACAGACGCATGCATACTCTATACTCCCCAAATTCAACTTGCAACTATTTGACTACCAACGCACTGCTAATGTTTGCTCGATCACCGTGCATCAGAAATATATATTTTTGACTAGGAGGATGTCGCATTTATTTACATTCAACTGTTTATGGCGTTAAAACTGAATCTAGCGTAAATGACGCCCAAACCTAGTAAACGTTATCATATTCGAGTAACATTGAAATTGGAAAGTATTTCAAAATCATAAATACCTGCAAGTGCATTTGTATTTTTCGTGCCTTTTCGCATAATTCAACCAATCCACGGTAGCCAAACTGGAGACCAAACATGAGGTGTTGTCCACAAGGTTAATCCAAGCATAGTATGCTCCTTCAAATAGAATTATGGACTTATCCTGGCGTTGAATTTCCTATTAGAAGCCAACAAAATTATTATTGCTGTAGATTCAAATTTAATATTCGAGACATACAAATACGACGTCAATTCTTTGTTGAATCAAAGTATCTGGTGACAACATTATGAAATCATTTGAGCTCTGAAGGCATCCCTTTCTCGGTGGTTTACTGCACATGCCGGAAACATATTTCTCCAATTTGTGGTTGCTAGATTTCTTGACAATTATCCTGTAAATCATTCAGATCTAGCATCACAATGCAATGGCTTTGCAATCAACAATAATTGAAGGCCTCCTCCGAAAAAGGGCCCATCTCGGTTACCAAATAACCGGCCTCCCTTCTCGTAGAAACCTTGATGAGGCCTTTTGGCGTGCAAAATTTACACAAAAAGGCCTCATGAAAGGTTTTTGGTTAATGAGGCCGGATTTTTGCTAAACGAGATGGGCTCTTTTTCGGCGGAGGCCTTCAATTGTAACTTTGAACAAGTTGCAAGCCTCACCAAAAACGCATTCCAATACCCAAATAATTGATTGTGGGGATGGAGTAGTCGACACATTTGAATCCCCGACTTGACCCCGTGTCACCCTTGTTAAATCTGACGATATTCGGATTGTCATAGTGTTCACCCGTAGACGTCACAAGCCTACGTGTTTTGGGAGTCTCAGCCTCTATCAGTGGCACAGGTTGTGGATAAATAAACAGTGGCGGAATACGATTTACCGGGAGAGGCCTAATCAAAAATTAATTTATTAGCAGCAAGTCTAAATAACCCTAATAAACCAATGAAACGCATTTACCCATAATTGTATTTCTTCCTCGCCTTCATCCAAAGAGTCCAATTGTTCAAAACCATAGAAGTCACACTTTCATCATCCATGTCCATAATTTCCTGATTGGATGGCAAAGTTGGTTTTCTTACACCACCAGCGCAAGGGCAACTGTGACCTCGATGGCTGCCCCCAGTGCACGGTCCAGTAGCGGGCATCATGGCCTGGGCCATCGCCTCCGTCTTAAAAAAGCTTTTCTTGAGAGCGGCTCTGCGTCCAAGTCTTTTCGGAGCCATTCCGGATCTTCTGCATCGACCACGTTCCGACTTGACCTTGTCGAGTTTCTTCTACATTAATTAAACACGGTCGGTTAATTAGTATTTTTTTTCTAGTGTAATCACAACGCACGCACAACTGTCAGTCAATCACGCCTAGCCTCACCAAATGGATTCCCCGGGACAAGAGCATTTACGATATGGCGTATTACTAGGACGCAGCGCAGCGTAGTTGCAATTGCAACATACACATTGCATCCATGCCTGAATTTTTACTTTCAATTGTTGCATACTCGATGAGAAAGTGGTTTTTACGACCGCAGCTCGAAAATAAATAATTGCATGTAAGCAAATCCTAAAGCCACTAAGCAAATTAAACTTGCTCTGTTATGCATTGCGAGTGCTTTAATATTTTTAATGATTATGCTTATAGCGAATATAGGTCTTGGAAAGCTGTGTGCTGTGTCGCTGTGTACGAGTTGAAATACCAAATCAATTGACCCGCGATTACGAATATGGCTAGGCTTTGAAAAATAATGACAATGTTCGGGTTTTGAAGGAAGATGATAATACTGGCAATCAAATCAAGAATCAAGATAGGATTAGATTATTAGAATCAGGTTGGAAGCCTGAGCACAAACTTAACTTCGAGCCTTTTTAATGAAGACTATTTAAATACCAAGTTCAAAGTAGATTCTTACATAGGCCAGAACAGAAATCTGAAGCTTGCCAACGTCCACGACCTTGCTATATACACTATTGCACAGTTTTACCGAAGAGCGCCAAATAAACTTCACCAGACAGCACAGCCATGTAATTAAAACTGAACTAAAACTGGGGGAGTTAGGGAAGGAATTCGCCACCCTCCGAAGAAGTACCATGTGGAGCCAGGCAGATTCACCAACTCTTATTAGGCCTTCTGAGCTGTAATCTGAACAATACGTACACTATCAAAATGAACTGGTATTTCAATATATACATTACATTACAAAGGGCAAGTACGCTCGAGGAATATATATGTTGAGTTGACATTTTTGCATATCATCCAGCCCGTTGTTGCGTCGTCGTCTCAACTTTTCTGTAAGAAAATTGGCAAGGGTTTGATGAAAATACATAGGTCCAGCTTTCAACACGAAAAAATGAGGTACGAGTCGTACGTGTTGACCCGAGGTTTGATCCCCAAGAGTGTTAATTCCGTTTCTTTCTCCTCGCAGAGATCCGCGGCTCCGGATAACGTAAACATTCCGC
The DNA here is from genome assembly GCA_036851895.1 of Orthonychiurus folsomi. Lineage (NCBI taxonomy): Eukaryota > Metazoa > Arthropoda > Collembola > Poduromorpha > Onychiuridae > Orthonychiurus > Orthonychiurus folsomi. The sequence goes on along the minus strand of JAAXYW010000088.1, from coordinate 6,690 downwards.
TAAGGAAAATCTGAGCGACAAATTCGTCGCGGTATGAATCATAAACAAGTCTGGAAGCTGCTCCGAAGCGTAGTAGGATTTTATCAAACCGAAGCATTATTTTAGAAGGACTTGTTGCACTACTAGGCAAATCAAACGTTAAAACATTATGGGGATTGACAATAAAAAATCTACTAGCCCAAATCCATTAGTTGTCCTTCTACTTAATCTGAAGTCACTTCTTACCAAATCCGAAAGGCAAGCATGTTTGTGCCCAAATCCCTGGTTCAGAAAGTGGAACAAAATTTTGTAACCAAAGAATTAAATGTTAACTGCAAACTTTACAAGTTGCTACTTATGTGAATACATCGCTTAATTTTACCAAATTGTGAAATGTTTTTGTAGCTAATGCACAATGCACAATGCACACACATTAGCGTGTTATGTACATAAACTTGGATGTGCTCTACTACCAAGTATACAACTTTACGTTATACAACATTTTAATGTGAACTGTAATCTCCATTCCTCCTCGAAATAAGACTAGCTCAAACCGTGTGGTCCTGCCTACCACTTTTAAAGTAAAGTCTTTAAATTAACATAACCCAACTACGTTTTCCTAGCCAGCACAAAATCATTGCCTTACACCATCCCCTTTATTTCCAACTATCACATAGTACTCATCATTCATTATTTACATTGTATTTTACAAACTGCATTCTAGAATCGACTCCTTTGAATTACTTCTGACGAATTGAGCTAGGCAATCCTACAACAGCGGAACCGATCTCCATCCTCATCAGTGGAGTCGCCATCTTCAACGATGTGCGCAACAAAAATACTCTCTTGTTTGCTTTTGACGTCCTCGTTTTCATCCGTAGCTGGTTTCACATGCTTATCATGCTTATTCGCATCAAGAATCGACAGAAAGGCAGCGTCCCCGCCACCATCATGGCTGCTTGGATGGAATAATCTGGCCCTTTCCTTCGCATTATCATACCCCTCTTGCATAGCCTTCAAGTCCAATTTATACGTTTCTCTAATGCGCGTGCAAAGAACAAAACTTTTAGTTATGTAGGCTAGTCAAGAAATGAGAAAAATAAAACGAATACCTGCACTTGCACTTGTGCATCTCCTGCCCTTTAGCATACTCATACCAATCCAAAGTTGTCAAAGGAGAAACGAAGCAAGTCGTGCCGTCAACAAGATTAATCCAAGAGTAGTATGCTCCTTCAAACATAATAATTGCTTTCTGTTCCCTTTGAATCTCCTATTAACATCGTAAGTGTTTAACAAGAATGTCTGTACAAACGCACAGTATTGTTTTGTTCATTTGAAATCAGGGATGATCCCTAATAATTTTGATGTCAACTTACAACGACGTATTCAATTTGTGCAACCTTCAAGACGTCTGGTACTAGTACTTCCCCAGTGCCGAACACACACCCCTCCTTCTGCATTCGAAACGTAAGACTGGAGAACAATTTCTCCAACTTGTAATTACAACTTTTCTTGATGATCACCCTAAACAAAGATACATTACAAAAACAGCAAAGTTGATTAGCATTACTCCTCTACATCTCCTCAATTAATTAATACGTACAATTGTATTACCAATATCGCAATCCTGCAGTCAGATAATTTATCGTCGGAATGCTGTAGTCAACACACCGTATTCCACGGCACGAACCCCTGTCACCAGTATTTATTTGAACACGGCTAACCGTATCAAGTTCATCCCCAGCACCAATACAAACTTTATTAACTTGAATAAGAGGCACCTGCTGTCTGTACTTGAGGATTGGAGGTGTTCGGTCATCGGAAGCAATTTCCTGTTTGTATTGATCCCTCCCTTTAATCCAAGCTTTCCAATTGTCCGAAACCATTGTTATCAGTTCTTCATCACTTTTCGCCATAACTTCTTCTCTTGGCGGCAATGGGCTGTCCTCCTTTGGACTGCAAGAACATTTTAATTTGACTTGCTGTACATTTGAGGTCAAGGAGATCTCCAGTGGCTCTTCGGGGTCAGGCAGATTGGTCGTCACTATGAATCCTACTCTTTTGGGCTTGGGCTTCGGAACATTTGCTTTCTTTTTACAGAGGTTTCCACGCATTCTAAGCCAACGGACTAGTAGGCACTCTTCAAGGGTCCGACCTATTCAGCGACTTTTGGAAGTGAAGGTCAGTGTCAGTGCGAGTCCGGGTGAGTGACTGACGAGGTAACGTCATTTGAATTGTCCGACTGCCACACGACCGGGCGGACGGATTGAAAATAAAATATTGACATTTCATTTCGCGGGGAATTTACCCGGTGGTTTCGTGCGTTCTTAATGCCCCAACAATGTAATTCTTGGGAAAAGTCTAGAAAATGTTCTGAAATAAATATATGTGTATTTGAAATAGTTGTTCATATTGCATCTCTTGTTTCCTTGAGCAGAACAACGACAGAGCAAATTTTGAATGTAGGACAAAATACAAGTTTTCACAATAAACTTTTGTGTTTATCAGATCACATTCCATCCGTGGCAATCTGGAATCTGGCAATGCTTGTGCAGGTTTTCGGACTCATTTTTATAATCAACAGAATTTGGGGATATGCTATGAGATGCTGATGCTGTATCACCAATCGCTGTTAAAAATTAAAATTTTATAATATAATTCGTATTCTTTCAAAAGACCGGAAACCCGCCGTTCGGTGTGGTATTTCATCTTACTATTGACAAAAATCATTTTGTTTTATTCAAAATTGCAATTTTACAAACATAAATACAAAAATTTGTACGTACGTACGGACCTATTCACCGAACTCGTGAATCTATTCACTGTCAACAACTGAGTATTTATTTCTCACATATAAAGTAAGTTTCAAATGAACAAGGTGTGTCATTCCATTTTAATCCTTTGCCATCCCGGTTCCAAAGTTCTAAACAATGTTCTTCTTCTCCATTCTCATATCTGAAGTTATTTGGCTCCCCTGTTTAATTAGAACATGTAATACAATTTAAAGCTTAGAGCAAAAAAGACTTGCTATTAGGATTAAATTATGTTACTTACCAGCATTCCAATTGGAAAATGTGACTGGCCTTCCGTTTCCGAACCAGGTGAATGAACCTTCTTCGCCTAAATCTGTGCCGCTTGTCCAAAAATGTTCCTGGCCAAGACCTACATATACGTAATAAAAATAACAATACAAATTACTGCTAATTCCGGATTGAAGCAATTGTTCCGTGTGTAAAGTGAAATGCACAATACACATTCACATTCTTAAAACCTGTCAGCAAAAGCGAGAAAAATATTGAAACGCACAAAAACTCAAGTGTGAGAAAACATGATGAAGGGAAATTATGCCAAGTTGAATGAAACGCATTGTTTTTGGCTGAGCGGCGACACGCAACTTATTTTGTCGGCAAAATAGAAAACAGATAGCTCAAAAATTCCGAAGCAGTTCATTTTAATTTCTCTTATCAACGCTCGCTTAAGCACGCAAATGTTTCAGGGAACAATTCGACATCATCAATTCAATTTTGGATTGGTGTGTCTGGTGACTTGGTCTGAACTTTATTTTAAAGAGCACTAAATTGTTAGCACCAAGCACAAACTGCCAAAAGCAATGGAGATGATCTGCGTATGCTCCACTCTTCTTAAACGCAATGCACAAACACAATGCAATGTTGAAATATTTAAGTCCAAACCAATACCACGGCAATTGGCACCCTGTGGATTTGGGATTCAAAAGCCGATGGGATGCGATGGACTGACAGCACACCCAGCGTCATAAATCAAATTGCATTCTCTACCCCTCACTTATGATGTTACAGAACCACCACCACAACTTATGCCGTTGCGTTCAAACAAACGAACACGTATGCAAGCAAGACTCTGCCTAACTATTGCAGTAAAGTAAATAGCATCTAACTAGCCTTCGAGCTTTGAATGAACCAATTTTAAGTGCATTCCGATATTTGGATTACATTACAAAAGCCAATAATATAGCGCAGTGTGCAAGCCTCCTCGGGAATTTAGTATTAACGAACCTGTTCTGCTATTCGCTCATACACTTTCGCAATTAGATTAAAACACTTTATAGAACGCAATGCTTTATGGAGTTCGTTCCAAAGTACCCATTTGTATACCGTGGTGTTTGGGGCCTGCGCCTGTTTTACTTTTTCTGTTGGAGAAAATAATTCTATACTACGACGGAGATTTTATTTCATTCCAGTAATCCTAAAATATGCATGCGCAAATTTTTTTTTAATAATGATGTTGATGTGTAGATAAGCAAGGAGGTAAAATTACACTAAAATCGTTATACAATGAAAGTGCAAGCGAGACCATGAGAAAATGGCATTGCCAAGCACATGCAAGTGTGGCTTGTGTGACATAAGTAAACTGTAAATTGCACTAAAAAAGCATCTGTGTTTTTTAACCACAGAACGCGCTTGAGGTTGATCACACATATATGTCCCAGGGGTTCAGAAATTAAAATTGCAATCAATCTTTAGTTATGCTTTCACAGAATAACTTGCACACTTGGCAATCGCATAATCGCATAAACAAGTTGATAAAAACTATTGATAAACTTTAGATGTGCTTCCGTTGGCATAATTTACACCACCACGGATAAATTAGCTCAGTAAAGGAGTTGGGTTAATGTTTTAAGAAACTCACCAAAATCTTGAACCGATTTCTCGATGAGTTCATTTTCGGCTTTAGATTCAATGCTGGCTAGGTGCATGTTGTGAAACCTGCAGTAATGCGAAGCCTTATACCAGTTCGCCTAAAGGCACACAAAATTTCAGAGTGTATTTAGGTAATCACCCGACTCTTCATAAAACAATTAGTATAAGGTTTTTCTATTTTTGTATTTAATCAAGGTTGAATAAATCGTTGTTAAAAAAAAACAATTAGATTAGCATTCAATTTTTTAAAACATTACCTTGAAAAAATGCCCGATGTAGTAGCTCTTCTTCCCTAGTCTAATTAGTGGCCAGTCAATGCCGCTTTCGGCACATACTCCCTCACCGTCAAAATGACTCTGGACTTCTCCGTCAACAAAATATAATCATCACTTCACTCACCAGTACCATAATCACAATATAAAATTATCCACTTACGCAAATTCGGATGAGTCCGTGTCAGCTCCACTCCATATGATACAATGGGAATGAATAGGGTGAGAAGAACAACTAAATTGACCTTAGTCTCCATTTAAAAAAACCGGAGATAATTTTGACTAGGATCCTCCACCTTAACTTATTACGTTGCCGTGTGCATGCATGGAGTACGCAAAAAAGGCTGTTCTGATGCACACTTGATTATTTAGTGAGTAATATTTGCATGGGCTTCTGACTGCCTGTGAGGTCAACTTGGATTTGTGTGTGACTGACACACTTTCACTACAACTTCCCCACTCGCCTTCCGTACCTCTGATGATTTGCTTCATATACAACCCTCACTCTTCCTTCGCTTCATTTGAAATTGTAACTGGCCAGTCAAAACTTTTAACTTCGAGGCCTACTTAGCATACCTTTGCTTTACCTTACCTGTCTCGTGCACTACAGGGCCGTTCGTCTCTTCATATACGGCATCTTGAGAAATGCAATTATTATTTGTAGCCGATGGTCAAACAAATATATACAAGCAACCAACGTATCAATTCATCTTATGCTCGCCTTGTAGAAAATGAAAGTGAATAGCCGGTCCCTTGCTTTAATTAACAACGTCAGGCAGGGATGCATTTTCTGAATTGAGTCTCCCATTTGTGGTCCCCATTTGTTTTGTGAATGTCGCATTCTGTCAAGGAGGAGTAAATTCCACTCAAACCGAAGGCATTTAAGTGTTGTTGAGTGATGAGTCTAATCAGCCATTTAATCTGATAATTGTTGGAGACGGTCGCCATTAGTGCATATTAATCAGAGGACTTTTCTGGTGCTTGTTTGCACCCACTCCATACTACAATTTATCTTAATGCATGTGCACATGTGCTAACGCTACTTAAGGAATGGCAATGGCTATACCATAAAATGAAAACAGGTGGCTATCAAAAACAGCAGCCCATCTTCCTAATAAACGTCAGCTGAGTTTTTACTGTCAATTCATTGATATTATTAGTTTGTGTATAATGCTTTCTCAATATCAAATGTAAAAATACAAAACACTTAGCATTTATGGCAAAAGTAATACCCGTTCACACTCAACGCTGACAGTAAACAGCGTTTACAATGCTGTTGCTAATTATTTTAAACGTCCCTATTCGGCGCAATGTATGTCACATGATACAAATTCTTAATAGTTTAAACTTTTTGGCTGATTGTCCTACACACAATTCTACTGTTCAACAACTAACTGAATCGTGGTTTGAAAACTTTTCTTAAGATTTAAACACCCGTACTGAATAAATGACTACACTAGTCTTAGCACAAGTATGCATCGTCACTCAACTTGTGCACCCCGATTAATACTGAATATTGATATGACATATAAAGTGTACAATCTGGTAGAATGCACGACACAAAAAAGGTCTAACCCAAGTCATCGTATCCAACTTCGGACGGCTAATTAATGTAAATATAATTATTGTTGTAACTTACGAGGGAAGTACCCGTGCTGCAACTCTTGGATTTGGCTGAAACTTTGTCCCCACGTTACCCTTGTGTAGAAACAATGTTTCACCAAGTGTCCGATCCCACTACTCAATTTTCGAATTTAGCC
>JAAXYW010000087.1:0-62861 GCA_036851895.1 Orthonychiurus folsomi | reverse complement strand
CCCCCCCCCCCCCCCCCCCATACCTGGGGTTTTGGAGTATGGTACAATTTTAAACTTTGTTGAAAAGTAATCTGTAATATGTAATTTCTATTACACGAAAAAAAATGTAATTTGTAATATGTAATTGCTATTACACAGGCAGCAATTTGTAATTTTGTAATTGGAGCTCGACGTGTAATATGTAATTGCAATTACTTTCCAATGTAATATGCCCAGCCCTGAACATTTCACTTAAACATTCACAATTCAATAACGCACAAGTGACGCCGTGCTGCTCACCCGCATCGCAGTAGGTGATCCAGTCAAGTAGTACTAATAATGCTATTGCTTGAAGGAACCTCGCTGAAATATTGATCAAACAATCCAGAAGTCGGAGACAGTTCCTAATATCCACGGAAGGAGGTATTAATACAACTTAGCTTCTACGCACTTAAAAAAATTAAAATCGAAATATAACAGAGTTGAAAAAATAATAAGAATTAGTTGTGGTTGAATCTGTGGTGAGCGTAACAAACCCTTAATTGCCAACTAGTTGCTTCGAGGAAGAGGAGGTGTCTGAAGACGAGGACAACCCATTCTCCAGAAGTGGATCTGAACACACGTTTTGCACGGCAACTGACGATCCTATGTCATTGGATGATGGCCTCAGCTCATCGTTATCTGACCTTGACATGAATGACAAGGAATCCAGTGCACAAATACTCAGGTTAGCAAGAACTGCTGTACACAATTTGCAACAAATCCTGAGTGTTTGTATTAGATGTAATTGATTCCTGTTCACTTCCCCAGTACTTCAAAGTCCAGCAAAGAGAAGAAAGTATGGAACGTGTTAAAAAGTGTGCCTCTGGTTGGTGGTGTGTACGGTGTGATTCGCGGCCCAGTCTACGCTGTGAAAGGTGACCGGAATGAAGCGTACAGGTCAATGGCTGGATGTGTCGGGAATATTGCTGGAACGGGGGCTGCAGTGGCTGGGGCTTGCATGAGTGGTCCATTAATTGTGCCGGTCCTTGCATCAATCGTGGGTGGTGGTGCTGTCCAACAAGTGGTGGGTGGTGGGGGTGAAGCTATTGTTGATGGATCTGGAGGTCGCAAGTCACACTCCTCATTTCATCATTTTGAATTGTCTTTAGTAACTAATGCAATACTTTTTCCAGAGTTTCAAACATTGTCACCGGATGAGAAGGAGATTTTCCTTTACGAACGGATATTCCGGGACACACCCCTCGTTGGAGGAGTTTACTCATTGATCCGTGGTCGCGTGTACAAAAGGAGGAACCCAGAGGAATCATCTCGCAGCTACAAAGATGCTGCCATCAATGGAATCTCCTCCGGAGTCGCAGTTGGCCTGGGCTACGGAGCTGCGAATGTGGCTTCAAATGTGGGAGCCAATTCCAGCAAATTGGCACGAGCAGTCAAGAAGTCCAGGATTGCGACAAACGATCTGCTCAAAGCAACACCTACTCTGTCCAGCAAGGCCATCCATGAAATTGAAGAGAACTGCGCGGACGCCATCCCCACAGGAAAAGAGCGAGTCATGCAAGTCTTCACGATCCTGGAGAACTCACTCCTCTGCATTGGCTCAGACTGTAAGATAGCCAACCGACTCGGTTTCCTCATCGTCAACCTCTTGGACCACACATGCAGAGGTCATTTCATGAGCTCTTCATTTCTTACCATCGCTGTTCTGGTGAGTTCAATTTTTCCAGATCTTTGATTTTCCATTTCTGACAAATTGTATCGTACAAATTTCTCATTTTTGAATGCCATTTTGGGTTCAAATTGAGTTTGTTTCTCTCTTGTGTGCAGAGGGCAGGGATTCCGTTCATACAAACCATCCTGTGCTTGAAACCGGGCCTTCGGGATCAATTGGCGGTAGGGCGGGAATTCATTGAGATTTCGGAGGAGGAACTCCGTTCCAGTGAATTGTCCTTCACAAGAAGAGTCAGCTTGGAGATCCGACTGGAACTCATTCGCTACTTCCTGGAAGTCCTGGATCCCAACTCCAATGTTCCCAGACGACGAACGTGTCCGACCACCAGTCCAGCTCAACTGGACCTTTGGACTCGTCCACAGTTTACAAGTAAGGCAGACATCAGACAAAGAGAAATGAAGTCGGAAATTTACACTCACTGAGTTTGTTTTGCCTTGGCAGAGTACAGAGTGGAGACTGAGCCTGCGATTGTTCATCGGCCTATCCTGGAGGGTCCACAGATTAACCATGCTGGCGTTCGTGTACTTAATTTGGACGGCGGAGGAACTCGGGGTATTTTACTCCTGGAATTCTTGGAGGAGATTGAGAATCGAACTCAGAAGCGGATCTGTGAATGTTTTGACTACATCAGTGGGACGAGCAGTGGAGGGATCATTGCATTGGCCCTTGCAAAGGGGCAATCCGTGACTGAGGTCCGTCAACTGTACTTTGGACTCAAGGATAAGGTGTTCCGTGGGCGGAGGCCGTACGATCACAGGATATTGGAGAAGGAACTCAAGGATGCTTTAGGGGCAGAGACAACGATGGGGGACATCACTGGTGTCAAGTACGGAACGTGTCCTCTCTCTTTTGTGCAAATGGGCTTCTCACTTTTTGATTTGATTTATTTTTTGTTTGTTTGTATTTCTTCCAGAGTAATCATCACCTCTTCCATACTAGTGGGAAGAACGTTTGAAACGAATCTGTTCACTAATTTTGACTCGGACACTATGGGTGTCCATCTGTGGGAAGTTGCACGCTCCACCTCCGCTGCCCCTTCCTACTTTGAACCCTACACAATGACCTCCTTGGGCAAAACCTTTTATGATGGAGGACTGGGAGCGAATAATCCAACTATGGCGGCCATCTACAAAATATCCGATTATGAGGTAATCTCATCAGCGCAATGCGTAATACATGGAATGTCAAGCGCATCCTGAACCCAAACTTGCCATCTAATTACACTTGCGTAAATTAGGCGATGAAGCGTGGGATCATCGTCTCCCTCGGCACAGGGAAAACAGCTGATGGAAATGCTCACAGTCCGCCCCTCAATTTGGACAACTCCGTGAGAATACTCTTCAATGGAGAATTAAAGCGACTCGTGGAAATCCTAGTTGAGCAGGTAACAATTGAAACCTTAGAATACGTATCGAGTCCTTAGAAATGTTTTTCTAAAAGTTCCGACTGCTGGGTGTTAAAACACCAGGCTAAAGGCATTTTCTTATTCAAAATTGACTTAACCGCTGAAGGAGTTTAACATGAAAACATAGTTCCTGCTGAAAATGGAAAGTGCTTTCTGTTTGAAGTCATACAAATTTAAAATGTATTCTGGATATCTTGCGATTACTGGTATGTACACAAATGCAGAGAAATGATGATGTTTGCGTTGCAGGTAGCAAAGTCTGACGGAGAGCCAGTGAATCATGCGAAGAGGACGAGTGAGTGGATGGAGGCATTCTACTATCGACTCACTCCAATCCTGCCACAAAATGTAGGACTGGATGAAACTGATGACGAAATCCTGATCAACCTCATCTTCCACACCAAAGCATATTTAACTGCAAACACCCGCGTTATCAATGAAATGTGTGACCGCATCTCAAGGAATGAAGTAGGGGTAACTAATTCAATGAATTATAGCCACTCTCGTAATTGTTAGTCAAATGGCCTTCTCAAATGTCAATCAATCAATTATAAATTAAAATCCCTGTTGGAACCCCCAGGCTGAAATTGTATTTTAGATACTCGCCTCCTAATACTTATTTTATTTTAATTTTATTTGCTAATACTTATTTGCCAAATAGATTTTACTAGTCGCATTGACTGGGACTGTTGTGTTATGGTTAAGCGTATCCTAATGGAAAAGGAGCACAATACATGAACAAATTATTGCATTACAACTTTTGTATTTTCCTTTATTTGGAACAAGTACAACTAGCTTCTTAGTTGAAATCGCTTTTCACGGTACGTAACGTGGTTTCTCCTCCCGCCATAAACAGCCATTTGACTTTCCTCATGATTTAATGTCCTTCTAATGGATCCAGTATTGAGTAATCATGACCTCACATATTTAGCCTTCGCCGCCAATAGTCCTCTTTAATGCCTTAATGCTTGGACCCAGTCATTAATTAATTTAAAAAATACGGCGGAAATGGAACGAACAATTCCATGATTTCACACAAAGCAATGCACAAAAGAGTGGGCCAATTAAAAATGATTCTAACTGTGACCCACATTTAACTTCCAATCCTACTCCATTTCCCTTTCGGAAAACAAAGGACTCCTGGACTCCATATTCCATTTGATTAGTGTTATTAAATACTAAAGTTATGGTTCCGTCTTTTGGAAGTGAACTGCAGATGGGCAGATGGTCCAGGTCTCCAGGTTCACTTCACTCCTTGTCCATTCCTTTGTTCAACATTTAACCTTTCTTAAATGGAGGAGTTTAATTGTTGCTGGAATGAAGGATAGGCAGGTGATTATAATTATGGCAGGAATACAATAGTGTTGGCTACGGGATGAGATCCCTCCATTCCATGACCAGCATTCCAGGATGACTTGTGCTCAGCCGGAAGAAAGGACCGCCCTCAGGGAAGTACGTCCTTCCAAAATCATTTTCTCACGAAGTCAGCGTTAGTACTACTGTTCAAGAATTTATGGGCATTAACCGTCTCTTTTATTTGCTGTAAAAGTTTCAGAGTCGAATCACGGATCTTGTTTTCGACGAATTTGAGCAACATGAAATCTACACGATGTCCTGGCTTCGTGGTAATTTCCCGTTTAATAATTCCTGTGAGCAACTCTAAACTCTATTGCCTAATTCATTGATTGTAGCCAGGGACATGAACGTGAAGAAAGCGGAAGAAATGATTCGAAAAGTATGATAATTTCCTAGAATTCTTTTATCTATTGTCCATGCTTGCCGTTGAATATGTTTTGGTTGGTATTGGTGCAGAGTGTGGAATGGAAGCGGGTGAATGGAATTAAAACGCTTTTGGCAACCTGGTCCCCACCGAAGGACTACCCCACACGTTATCCCTACACGATCTGTGGATATGACAATGATGACTCTCCTGGTAAGTACACTCAAGCGATGTTTAGTTCTTACCTTTACTATATTTAAACTAAATGAGGGGTGCTTTGATTTGCAGTGATTGTTGCACCCGTGGGTAAGTGGGACGTGAGAAAGGCAGTGGATGACGGGGAAGCCAAAGTGTGGCTGAAATACGATCAGTACATGTCACTAGTTGTCATCGAGGACGCTAAAAAGAAGATGAAGGAGACGAACAAGTACATTTCGCAGTTCGTGGGTGTCTTCGATTTGAGTGGGTTCACCATTCGACAACTCACCTCCAAAGCATGTATGTCTACAACTCCCATTCATACATTCTCGCCTAACCCCCATATGTATTAATTTAACATATATCAGCTCACCACCAATTAATCAATTCCGCAGGCATTGAAGCATTAATGGAATCAGTCCGCCAATACGAGGATAACTACCCGGAAACTCTAAAAGCAGCATACCTCATCAATGGTAACTGAAAATACCCTGTAAATATCCGAATTATGCGCAAGCCTATAATGTGCTAATTAAAACACCCAGCTCCGCGTATCTTCGCCATTCTGTTCAACATCATCAAACCTCTTCTGACAGCCAGGACGTTGGGCAAAATCCAAATATTTGATTCCAATGCAGCTAAATGGAAACTGGTACTGTTGAATAACATTCCTGCGCATGTGCTTCCGGTTCAGTACGGAGGAACAAAGAAATTAAGCGTCGTAAGTCTCACGGGGTTTTACATGTGCTCTATGGCTATTATGGCTGACAAATTAACTGCTTTGTGGGCAGGGACTGGATGCTGGATTTGGGGAATTGTGCTTGGGCGAGGATGAGGATTTGGTGGAAACTGTTGTGGAGGCCGGTGGAGAGTTGGTCCTGGACTTCATCGTGGACGTCGTCAACACAACTTTGTCGTAAGCCACTTCATTCTACTGGTTACTTGATGTGACTGAAACGTGATAATAAATGCAGGTGGAAGTTCAAGACGGAGAACTACGACATTGGGTTCTGCATGAAAAGGGATGGGGTGGAGGTGGTGGCCTATGAGAGAATAGATGCCTGGAAGTCCGTGACCGAGGGGAAGTACTTGGCTGGAGCTACTGGGAAATGTAATACTAGCAATCATATTTCGCATGCATATCTTGGTCAAGTATTCAATGATTTGATGTATGATCCTTCAGACTCCATCATATTTGACAACAAGTACAGCAGACTTCGAGCAAAGAATCTTATCTACGGAGTACAAGTCCGCAGTCCAGATCTGGGAAGAATAGCCCACTGACACAGCTCATCTCCTTCCTAAGCATCCTTGATTAGATTCCTCCGAATGCATATTTTCTTAGTTTCAGTACAATTAAAATCAGGCTCAGAGCGTCTCCCAATGCAAATTACAACTCTTGCTTAAGATATTTTTGGATTTTATTACGCACCAGAATAAATATTAATTGTTGGGTATACTGGCACATGCACTCTATCCACAGCAGCAGAAGCCTGCCTGCTCTCCTCTCACTGATGGCTAAACTCTTAACTCTACGAAATACCCATGTCGTTCTTCTGAAAAGCATGGTGACTTGGTGACTCGGACAAGCGACTGCGACTTGCTCCGGCTCCCATCCACACGGCCAGCAACAGCAATCACACCAGATTAGCTCGGCGGGACAGGCCATGTAAATTAAGTCATTTCACCGTGTCTAAAATGGCTAGTTATAATGCTATGTCATTTGAATGAAAACTGCAGTCCGCTTAAATAATTCAAATAGCAGTTTAGTGGTCACTTATATTTCTGCACTCCCTTTCATGTTCGTAACATTTTCATACGCTTTTGAGTGAAATCGAGTCTTCACGCACTTTTTAGTATGCACTATTATAAATTTCATGAAATTTAAACCATGTAATCCACATGTCCTTTTCTCGTAATAACATCGTGGTAAAAGCAGTAATAATAATAGAAATCTCCAGAAGGTTTGTTCTTTAGAAGCACCCATTCAATAGAAGATAAGACAACCGTTACCTGGTCCTCGATAGCCTTATCCATGTGCTGATAAGAATGATTCACGGTTTCGTTAATGTGACACTTGTAAGGGAAAACACGAAACAGAAACGACCCGGGCGCAGCCAAAATTTCTAACTTGTCTAAAAGGAGTCTAAATGCGCTTTAAACATTTAAAATTAATATCCATACTCGTACCGAATGACCATTTAATGAAGTTTGGATAGTTTGGAGAGACATTACAATTCCCGACGTGTCAACTCAGTACTGGGATACCAATAATGGAAACGGAGAAGAACAAGATACTCCGTCGAGCAGAATTCATAGCTGAGAGCACATCGGACGTGAGCTCAATTCTGCTCAAGCTTCTCAGCGCAGGGATTCTGAGCCAGGCACAATACCAAACAATAGTAAGACAAACCTGAAAAAGTCATCTCAAAATAAATGTATTATTCAACTAACTATGCCGACCTGTTTATCCATTCCCAAGTACTCCAAGGCCAATGATGCTGAAAGGATCCTGGAAATTTGCTTCATAACGAGCAAGAGCCAGAAAGGATACAGGGAATTATTAAATGCTTTGAGGTCTACAAACAACGTACATGTTGCCGAACAGATCGAGGAACCCCTTTCAAATAGCGACAATCCTGGTGATTGCTTGCCAGGGCCTCGGACGATTTGGTTTGACATGAGTCGCCCAACGCCATCCTTTGTCGGACGAGCGGTTGAATTGAAAGAGCTTGACGCCATGCAGGAGCAGACCACACCACGGCAAGGGCACCAAGAATACGTTCTCGTCAGTGGACTTGGTGGTGTTGGGAAAAGCGACTTTGTACGACAATATGCATACCACTTTTTCAGTGCTGGGAACACAGTTTGGATCAATGCCGAGGAACTGAGTGACCTGTCCGGTTCGTTTCGTGGGATCAAATAGCTATAAACTCGGGATCAAATCCAGAAGCGCTGAAGGGAAGGAGAAACGCTTCCAAGAAATTGTTCAAGAAGTCTACGAGCATTTCTTCTCCCTTCCTTCTCTATTCATTTTCGACAACGCGGAAGCTTACAAAAACCACGACGATGGGATATTTGACTTCTTACCAAAAAACGCACATCCGAAATACGCAAATCCCGAAGTCTTGATTACAACTCGGAATTCAAACTTGATGCTAGGAAAGGAAGTCAAACTCCTGCCCCTCGACGTCTTGACTCCATTGGAATCCAGAACATTCCTCACCCAGGTCCTCAGCCTCCAGGACTCTCAAATGGCGGGATGTTGACGAGTTGGCGCGGAAATTGCAATTTCTGCCGCTGGCAATGCAACAAGCAGCCGCATTTATTTCACAGGAGGATCAATCGATGCGAAAAGCGGGGGACAATGGCTACTTCATTTGGTTGGATGTACTTGGATTTACTTGAAGAGAATTCCAAGTTTGTTGTCAACAAAGGCTTCCCCGTTGGGAGCACCAACGCTTACGAGAGGAGCACATTGATGGCATTGCAGATTAGTTTGGACAATGTATCCAAGGATGCACACTTCGGAAGAACCGCAGTTCAAGCCCTTAAAGTCATCTCCTACCTTTCACCAGAGAAAATCAACGCCAGCTTCCTGTGCGACCTTGTGGCAAATTTGATATCCACTGATGTATTTCACGGGTGGAAGAAACAGATGTCATCCCCGGATCACACATCTAACTCCTTCCTCCGAGACCGCCGATGTAGACAACGCCCTCTGTGTTGGAATCACGCTGCCTCGTTTGGCAAGCTGATCGCGGACTTCAAGGCCCTCCCAAAGTCAATCATTCTTCCATTGAAAACCCCAGCACGCTACGAGGAAGCGCTTACATTTGCAATGTCAAGCGTTACAATGTTGACCTCAAGCACGGCAGTTGTGGATTCCCATGTGTTGGATCTGAAGAATCGGATGGGTGGGATTTTGTATGACCATGGAAAGTACCCCCAAGCCTTGGACACTTACAAGGGGGTACTCGCCATCTATGAAAAGGAGTTGGGACTTCGAAACAAAAGGACTTTGGATGCAAAGCACAACAATGGGTTGATTCTTAAAGAGCAAGGAAATTTTGAAGAGGCTCTCCAAGTTTACGAGGAGGTGTGCCGATTATCAGAAGAGATTTCTGGAAAAGAGGACCCCAAGACCCTTACTTCTCTGCACAACAAGGCATTGGTGCTGAATGAGTTGGGGGAAACTGGAAGAGGCCTTGGAATTACACCAAGAAGTAAGTTCAATTCGACACAAAGTTTTGGGGTCCAGCCATGAAAGAGACGATTGGATCAAAAAACAACATGGCGACGGTCCTTGGGGAATTAGGGAAGGATGACGAAGATTTTCAAATCTCTTTTGCCTGTCGTGGCCGGAACAAAAGGAGAGGAGCACCCCAAAACACTTCGAATCAAACACAATATTGGACTCATCCTCCAGCGTCAAAACAAACTGGAGGATGCTCTAAGCATCTACACTGAAGTTTGGAAAGAAAGAGAGAAATCATTGGGTCCAGAACACTCGGACACATTGACAACAATCAGCAATGCTGCCATCGTATACGCGGGGCTTGGAAACATGGGGAAAGCTATCTCAAAATGTAAGAACAAGTGGTCCAATTCTGGGTCAAGGGCATAGAATCACACTCGTGGCAAATTCCAACATAGCCAGTGCACTTCGACTACAAGGGAAATACACGGAGGCCCTTACTCCCTTAGAAAGTGTCTACGACATCAAGAAAACAGAGCTAGGCCTTCAACACCCATCAACGCTCACCACGATGGAGTTCATAGCAAGACTCAAGCTGCAACCCGGAATCCAATCATAGAACCTACACACATCCTTGCCTCCAAATTCAAGACCTTTTCCGTAAACCACATCTGATTCTAGCGGAAGGTCACGCCGATAAAAAGGAGCCTCAAACATGTAGTTCTTCTTGTGTAATGCAACGGAAGATGAAAATGATATATTTAAGTTTGGCTATTGCATTGATAACATATATAAAGGTCACAATAAATTAAAGATGTTGTTTTGTTGTTTAGGACGGATTTCTTTTCTATGCTGCATCGGGAAACGTTTTCGAGAAAAATGTGTTTCACTTCACTTTAGCAGAAATTAAAATATTGAAATACAGAAATTGAGTTTCCATTCCATTTTGTAATGAAAACGTTCCCAGGCACTACTGTAGAGCCGCAGCCGGTCTGGCTTGTGCAGGTAGAAACATGCAAAGGAATTGAATACAAACTATTGCAAAACTCTGAACCAGAAAGCTTTTCAACTCTTACTTCCGATGCATAAATTTAAATTCATTGTTTGAACCATCCCAGCCTAATCACATTTTATGACTTGCCAAAATAAAGAAACTGGGTGCGTGCGTGTGAATTCCAAGGCCAAATATAGCCCCTATTGAAATCGCATGCGATTTCTATTGAGTGAACAATTTCATGTGAGTCAACGTTCATAAAGAGGTCAAGCACCATAACCTGTATGTCGCATAAATCCAAACCGCGTTTCAAAATCCTGGTGACAAAAGGAAGAGCCGCATATGATTTGCCTGTGCTCATCAATCAGTTTTGTGCGCCTTATATACTTTTATTGTGACAAACCGCGAGCTGATAGTTTGACACTGATTGCAAGAGAGCACATGTGCAGCTTAATTTGGCACCGTATGATGCATTACGATATAAAAAATATATATTATGATTATATGACGTATGATGTTTCAGTTGGAGCCCGTGGGGAGTGGAGGAAGTGGATTATTTCTGGGGAAAGAGGAAAACCCGAAAGGAATAATGTCACCACATTACAGTCACTTCCTCCAAAATATGCACATGTGATTAAATCCAAATAGGTCAATTAGCTGTGGCTGCTGGCGTGGGGAATGGCGTGGAGTGTGAGAGGGATGAATGGCAATAAATTGGCAATGCGCACGAGAAAATCCCTGAGCTGGTCTCCTATTGATTTTCCAGGCATTGGGAATGGGAACACTTTTCCACTCCACTCTTCTTCACCCGGTGGACCAACCCTAAAATCCGATTTTTATTCCCACTTACCACACACTCTCCGAAGGGAACGGATTTCTGTTTGTTTTTATAGTCTCCTCCGCCACGCTCCGCGGCACGGAGGGGGAATGTAATTAATTGGATCTGGTTAGGCCATGTTATGTGCATCAACTGTGCTCATGTTGACGTAAGCCACAGCTTTGCAACTAAATCCCACATATTTCCAATGCCCAGTTGTTGAAATTTAAACAATCATTGGATTTAAACAGGGCAACTAACTCTAATCACGACGGAAGTCGCTCTGCGGAGCACGCAGACCAGCTAGGGCTGAACTACACGGACATGGACTCGGCGATCGGGGCTGAGTCGACCGGAGGATCCAGTTCCGCGGCCGGGAGTCGGAACAGGGATCAAACACCCAACCACATCGTGTACAGGAAAATGGAGAAAATCATTGAGACGATGCAGAACGAGGCCAAGGGCGTCCCCGTCAGAACTGTCAAGAGTTTCCTATCCAAAATACCCTCTGTTTTCACAGGTATGACTCCACTCTAAGACAATAGACATGCATACATCAGATGCTGATCAATTAACCCTGTCCAGGTTCTGACCTAATCAACTGGATCACAAAGCAACTGGATGTGGACGACCCAAGTAATGCAAACAAATACATGCACAAATAAAGGACAAGAGTTGAGAGGAATTAGAACTAATGGGTTTGTGTTGTTTCAGCTGAAGCCCTCCATTTAGCCCACCTCCTCTCAGCCCATGGCTACATCTTCCCAATTGATGACCACGTACTCACCGTCAAGAATGACTCCGCTTTCTACAGGTTCCAGGTAGCAATGGCCCCCGCCAATCAACCTTACGATAGTTAGTAGTTAGATACTACCATTTTATTAACTCACCTTATCCACGGTTGCAGACTCCTTACTTCTGGCCATCAAATTACTGGGATCCCGAGAACTCTGACTACGGTAAGTTTGAATTCACTCTTACGTATTGGATGATTGACTTATATTGAGTTTGGTAGTGCAGCTGTGTATTTGTGCAAACGCACGATGCAAAACAAAATCCGCCTCGAGCTGGCGGACTACGAAGCCGAGAATTTGGCAAGGCTTCAGAAAATGTTTTCCAGGAAATGGGAGTTTATTTTTATGCAGGTATCTAAATACTAAAATACTACTAAATAGTTGGGCGGGTCTCCACAATGGCTATTAATTACTGACTGCATACATGCGCATTTGTTGACTAGGCAGAAGCACAGAGCAAAGTAGACAAGAAGCGGGACAAACTGGAGAGGAAAGTGCTGGACAGTCAGGAGCGAGCATTCTGGGATGTCCATCGTCCATCTGTAAGTGTTGGGGTACGAGGGAAATTCCCATCCACCTTTTCAATGGATGAATGGATTAAATGTTAACAGTAGGCTAACTAGTCCTGGGTTTTATTAACTCAACAGCCAGGGTGTGTGAATACGACTGAAATGGACATCAAGAAAGTGTGTCGGATGAATCGGCCCAAGCACGGGGATCCGCGGAGAAACAAAGAGCCTCCACCCCCGAAGAAGGAACCCGCTCTCACTCCAGCTGATCTCCTCAAGCAAATCAAAAACTACAAGCACAAGTTGGACAGACATTCCATCAACATTTCCAAAGTGGCTGAATTGTATGTCCACTACACTTTGTCATTAACCCCATCCCCCTCCTTCTTTTCTTCCGTTCAGATATGTAGTACTCTTTTACTTTGAATTCCAGGCATTTGGCGAACTATGAAATGTACAGTGAGTACGATGCATTCATAGTGCCGCCTGAGCCATCCAATCCGTGGCTGACGGATTCACTGGACTTTTGGGAACAAGAGAAAATAGGGTTCGCAGTTCTAATCCCAAATCAAAGCGCTTAATGTGATTCATTAATGTAAGTCTATTTGCGGAATAGGAAAGACATCCCAGCGAGAAGGGTTCGAAGGTGGGGCTTCTCAGTGGAGGAACTATTGAAGGATCCGATGGGGCGGGATCATTTTGCCAGGTTCCTAGAGAAGGAGTTCTCTGCGGAAAATCTGAGGTTAGTAGGACCACCTTGTGAACGAAGAGGATGAACGGAAAGTGAAGGGATACGTGTAAATATTGACTTTGTTTTGTGGATTATGTTTAGATTTTGGGAGGCAGTTCAGGACTTGAAAAGACTTCCAGGAAGTGAAGTTCCTAAACACGCCCAGGCGATCTGGGCTGAGTTCCTCGCACCCGACTCCACGTCCCTCGTCAACGTCGACTCCCACTCCTACGACTTGACGAGGAGGAACATTCAAGGTGGAAATCCAGACAGGTGGAGTTTTGATACGGCCTTGGTAAATACCCGCCCCTACATGAACCCCGTCCCACTGCGACCCACTACTCAGCACTTATTGTTCATTCTTATTCCAGGCTCATGTGTACCACCTCATGAAAAGCGACTCATACTCCAGATACATTCGCTCCGACATGTACAAGGACTATCTGACTGGTGCTAAAAAGAAGGTGCTTTTCCTATCCTTTCCAGCCAAGTTTAGAAACCGCTAACTCCATCGCCACCCAATCTCTTTTCTCCACCCGCCTTGTTTGTAAATGTCGTCGTGTCTAAGCAACACCCAGTCTAATTGCCCCCAAAGAACAGTATTTTTCATTCATGTCTCTAACCGGACTCCTCGCTCACTCTTCTGTTGCCCACGTACGTACTATTTCAAATCAACACTTTCTCCTCATTCCCCTCTCTTCCCTCTGTACTAACACTCCCTCTTTCTTATGGTGGAGGTCAAAGGTCATGGGTTAGTTAACTAATTGGAATCAAACATTTTGTGTCCCATTCCACAGACTTCAGTGAAAGGGATCCGGGCCATTGTTTCCTTTGCTTCGAAGAAGGACTCGGAGTGAAGTGGAAGAGGACTGTACCTTGATAGATATTTTGAAACCCTTGATGCTCTCTACAATTTTAGACACCAGATGCGAACCACTCATGAGCTTTGCTTCAGCCTAAGAGGAGGAATTCCATAGATACCAATAAATACGTGTTAATTACAAGGGGAGGTTGTTGGTTGAAGGGGAAATGAAATAAAGTGATCCGAGGCCGACTCATGTAAAATAGTTTTTCTTATTTGTTAAATCAAAACAAAACTGTTTGAAAGTCATAAAATAGTTAATTAATGATAGTGGATCCTCCCAGTTTGGATTCAGTCCTTTTCCTCACTATCCTCACCCTCTATACTTTGACGCGCCATTGGAGCAATTAAATCAGAAATATTAACTCCATCTACAAATAGTTTAGAACTTATGAGCAAGGGCTTTCCCCAAAAGGGAGAACAAACAACAGAACAAGGGGGAACAGTACACAAATAGGGAACAGCAGGGAGTGGTGGACCTAACAGTCCTTTGTACACACAAACCTCTAATCTAAGGAAACGTCATATTCACAAGTACGGCTCCAGCTATTTACAAATAGCAATTCACAAGAAACAAATCATACACGGAGGATGGGTTTTATGTACCGGTTAGAAATAATACTTAGTTGGGTACTCGGATACATGTTTACACTCTTCTAGCGTGGGAACACCGTTAAACGAAACACAAGGGAAGGAATTACATATGAAGGAACCCAAACAATAGAAACGGACATCATGACTCGTCAATTGATTCAAATATATTACTTGACTCTGTCATCCCACTTAGCAGCATTGGTCTCGATTTCGGCGTGGACTCTCCATTCCCGCGTCTGGATCCTCGCTGAAATCAAACACAAGTAATTAGTTTAACTGACACTGTCTTCAACGCGCATGCGACAAGCGAATCCATGTGTTGTGCAGTAAAGTACTAAATTAATTATTAAACACTAACCTAGTACTTATTATCAATTGCTAGGCTTACCCCCCACAGGCTCACTGAAGAGAAATTGGCACGAAGGGGTGTTGTATTTGTGGATGAGCTGTCCACGTCCGACATGGTAGTCCGGTCTTGAGCAAGACTGGCCCGGGACATAGAGTGTGGACTGAAGAGCTGAGATACGGTCCTCTTGAATTTATTCGGTGTTTTGGTGGAAAAGCTCAAGGCACGAGATAGCTGGGCACCAAAAACATAATTTTAATCCACTGCAAGTCCATGAACCCAAGGCCTCCAACATTTGAATGACTACTTACCCTTCTCGGCACATTTTCACTAAACTTTTTTACCTTGGCAAAGGCCGATTTGGATTCATTCGGAACCACGTCATTGTGGAGTTGGCCAAGATCCGCTGTTGCTATTAACGTTGCCTACAATTGCGTTGAAACAAATATCAGATCAATTCAGCACAACTAGAAATGTATAAGAGTATGTATGACTGGACGGGTACATGATCCATTCGTTGGAGGTGAATGGCGAGGAGTTGAGCTATTTTGATGACGAGTGATTCCTTGCTCCATTTCTCAACACCGGTCTCCAAGACACTGAATACCAAGTTCCGATCTCGAGTCTCATTCGTCGCTCGCACAATTAAAGCAAATGCAACCCCTTTCCTACACCACCAACAAATCACCATTTAACATAACGTATTAGCAGTCGAGTAACATTAGAGTCGTGAAGGGTCTTACACATCCTCGACTTGAACAACTCTTTTCACACTTTCGAAATCAATCTGCTCGATGAACTTGGGCTTGTGCTTGGAACTGGATTGATTGCCTCCAAATGGATTAGAGGACGGACCAACTGCCATAGATTTGCGATTTGTGCTCGGACTCCTCAGACTTGCCACTGATGTATTTCCAACTGCCCTTGCTACAGAAATAATTTGACATTAGGAATAGGTGTAATGGAATGTTGGTGAAGGACTTACACATGGCATGAGCCTGACGCCTCTTGGCGAGGATGAGCATGTCATTGAATACGAACATGGACATGGGCTCGTGTTTTGGCCCGAATACTGTGTTCAAGGAGAAGCAGTCCAACTGGATGACGACCTGGCGATGGGAGGAGAGGACAGTTGCCGGACATCCCTCCACTTCGTTGTAAATATCAAACATGGCCAGTGTGGACTCCGTACTCCTCTTCTTCTCATTGATTGCTACATAGTTCATATGGCAATAATAACTCAGTTAACCAAGTACTTAGTTAAGCATTACCTTTGCCGACATCCAGCATCTCGTCATAGGCCTGACTGATCCAAGCAAAGTCCGGATTCGACTCCGGTGTGTGTTTCCTCAAGTTACCAATGATGAGTGATGTGGATGGCAAGCGCTGAACTGGTCGAATCATCAAGTCCGCCAGTGTTTGTTTCCCACATTCAACTCGACCTACATTTACAAATTTATTAAATTCCGTGTGTCACTCCTCCGAATAGTTGACTAAGACTTGAACTTAGCACCTTGAGCGATTCTGAGGAAGGCCAAAAATCTCGGCTTCTCGGATTCACACCGAGTAATTTCTGCTCTAACAGCTTCAAAAAAATTAACAAATGGTTCATAAGCCTTTCTAAAGCCGCTCATCTGCAAGCAAAAAGACGCCGTTAGAGAATATTGAACTCATTACGTCCAAAAATTGTGGGTGGGAATTACGTGATCGCAGTAAACTTTTCCAATCAAGTTGTCCTCTTGCCAAGAGATCTGTAAGTTGACCATGTCTCGCAGGATGAGTCTGTGCAGAGCATAAATTGGCAAAATGCTCCCGAATATCGTCTTCACTTCAATTGGGTCCAGAATACGACCACCTCTTTGATTCTCGTCTTCACAGGGCTCCTTGAAGTACTGCAACACAACATGAAGTCCAGTACTAGTGCACTTAATAGTTCTAACCCACTCATACCTTCACAATACTCAAGAGAATCCCAACATAGTTCCTTTCCGTTTCAATGAGATGCAGGAACTCAATTTGTCGTTTGGACATACAGGAATAGTCTTTGTTCAAGAGGAATGTTTCCGTAGTCTTCAAAAGTGATGCAAAATCTGCGTCTGATATGTCTTGAGGTGTTTTGTCCAAGGAATTCCCACCCAGATTAGCACTGGTTACATCCTCTGGAATAACTGTCATGAAGTGGGGGCGATCGGTCTCGGTGAACCCCCTGCAATCATGAATTAACCTCTTGCATTTATACTAAAGCTTCCATACGTGTTGGCGAGTCGATCCCGTGAAATTACCTGGGGAGATCACGATGCCGTTTACGTTTCCTTCTGCCAATGGATTGTGGAGTGCCACTTGAATTCGGGGTCCCACCATCTGTGTCACTGAGGGGGAAAGTAGTTGGACTCGTGAATGAATTCCCGTAGGTCCCATTGCTCGCATTTCCAAATTCATTCGGGATTTTGGAACTGTCAAAAAACAAGTAGTCTGATTCCGCAGCACACGCATCTATCTGGATTGAGCTCCAAAACCACTCCACTTTCAGCACTTTGGCTTTGTCTGCTGAAAACTGCATCAGTGCCTCAGGTCCCTTCGAATCCAAGTCGTTTATAACCTACACACATACCAACTATTAACTCTCATTCCAAAATTTAAAAAAGAAAAAGCAAAATGTACTATTCTTCTGAACTTGTGGAAATAGGCATAATTAGATATATATTTAACAATTTTGTCGGCATTTTAAAATCCAAAGTACAAACATAAAAAACTCAAGCCCAACTTAGAATACGAAACCCAAGCAAAACAGGACAGACCAAGAGCGTGAATCGTGTTAAAAACGCTTGTCCATCATTCAAGTCATTTAGTCAATTCCCAGTAAAATCAAATCCGAAAAAGTGTTAATCCTATGGAAGAGTGGTGGTAGGAGACGTACATCAAGTTCAAAGCGTGGACGTTTAATTGGACTCTGTGACTCGTCGTCTTTGTCCAACTGACTCAGTCTTCGGACAGGAGTTGTAAGTGTGGGTGTTGAGGTGGAGGGAGGGTTCACTAGGGTTGATTGTTCCTCCATGGCTCTGACCTGCAGGGGTAATACATTAACAGATCCCAACAAGAACACAGCTACTCCAATCATCTCAATATATGTACATCTATCACAATTCCCAACAACACTCAATGGACATTTAATTGTGTCAAACAAGTCACGTGTCGGTTAGTAAATAAATTAACCCACATCAAGCAAAACGGTTAGTTCCCAATTCCCAAGTTTTAATCACCTACCCCTGTTTGAGGCTTGGGGGCATCAGTTTGGGGGGGGGGGTTGGGTACCGCATTACCGCATTATTAGACATGGGGCAAGTAATAAAGGAAACCAGTAATAAACCGAAGGATCGTTCATTAATCACCCGAAGCAAAGTGTTATTTAGGTAAGTGGGAAGGATGGGAGAATGAGTGATGCAAACTTACGATATGAGTTGCTTCCGGGTCGTCAGGCTCAACACAGAATCCACCATTGGACTCAACGCAGCCAACCATCTTCATCCTCTCCGACTCTTCAAACCCTTCAAACGCCAATTTACATTTGTGGAATGCTCTTAATTTGAATTCATCCTGGCACGTCAAGCATATTCAAATGGGTATGAATTATTAATTCCAAATTTGAATTCAGTGATACTTGAAGGCTTGTGGACTTACAATGTTAGTATTCAAGTCAACGAATTGATTCCGTTCTTGCCACAAGTACTCCACCCACTCAGGCTTAAGAATGGGTTTGCCCAATGCAACAGCATCACGATATTTGTCCCCCTTTACTTTATCCGCCACCAAATGTGTGAGCGGGGCCTCTTTTTCCAAAAATATCCCATCCATGTACAAGATGTATCTTCTGAGTAGGTGCTGCGAATTCCAAATTTCAGATTTGAATACAAATTGCCTTATCTTTTAATACATAATGAATACAACTCACCAGCTGGTCCCTGCTCCGAATTCCAGTTGCTGCAACTTTACAATTCCTCAGATGATGACAATAAAGCGGGTACCCAGTGGTGGAGGAAGGGAGTCTTCTGTCGATGGGTGCAGAGGAAGCAGCGGCAGTCAAAATAACAGGGACTCCGAACATTCGGATTTTCGACCGACGAAGTGAATCAAAAAGTGGACCAGAGAAATCTTCAAAAATTATGATGTCCATTGATGGATCTGCTGCTGCCAAGGCGTGTTGGTTGTTCAGATCGTGTTCGTTGACTGTTAGCTCCTCAAATCTAAATTCCAGCTCCTAGTCAATTGTCAATTCAAAAACAAGGATTCAAATAATACTCACTACCTCACTTCACTTCACTTGATTAACATATGAATTAAGAATAACCACAAACCTTTAGTGCTGTCAAAAGCTGCGTGTTTCCAGACAGGCTCGGCCCAGCCAAGTAAGCAGTCTTCTCTCCTGCCCCCATTTTAGTTCCTTCCACTAATACTGACATTGATCCAATATCCTTGTTCCCGACCCGATCAGTCGCTCACCTGAGAAATGAGAAATCAGAGATTCACATTCAACTTTCACTCTAACAAAGGTTTTTTTTATGGCACAAGCATCAACAAAAATACATGTACTGATATGCTAGACCCAAATCCAACCAAACTAACCAGCCAAATCCACAACACTATTGGCCAATACATCTTCAATACAATAACAATAAAACTCACCTCAATTAGCTCCAATCCAAATAGAAACACCAAATCACAATACCAATGATACCGTCTTCCTTTCAGACATTGCACTTTTTCTTTCTTACTTGGGGTTGAGACAAAGAAGCGTGTGGGGAAAGAGTGGTAGAGGTGAACAAAGAAAATATTTAAAATATTCTAGAAATGATTAAGCTCCTTGTTATTAAGTTTGGGTGTGTTGATTGTGACAAGGAAGAGGAATGCAGTAAAATCGGGTGCGGGTGGGCGAGGGAACGGAGTGAAAGGAAAGGGGATTTCCCTCCTTCCCAAGTTCCTGCCGTTGGGATTCAAGCCGAGTTCAACTTGCCCCATCTCAAACCACATTTCCCCACTCTATGCCACCTCCCCATCCTACCCAATATAATGCCTATGCCTAATATCCGTTGGTTCCAGGAAACCAACAAATTAATAACTCTTTATAGACTAATCAAAAATTCAAGCACAACACACAGTAGGAAGGTACAAATATATACATGATTTATTTCATCCACAATCTATACTCCGACCCATCATTTCCAATTAATTTAATATAATTTATTATTCGGTTGGTAGGATCGCTGGGTACTGGGTAGGTTTACAAGAGGGGAAACGGGCCTTCATTTAATTGTATG
This sequence comes from Orthonychiurus folsomi, assembly GCA_036851895.1. Lineage (NCBI taxonomy): Eukaryota > Metazoa > Arthropoda > Collembola > Poduromorpha > Onychiuridae > Orthonychiurus > Orthonychiurus folsomi. The sequence continues at coordinate 42,671 of JAAXYW010000087.1, read as the reverse complement.
AAGTGGGCTAGCAAGCACTTTTTATAAATTCTCCAGCCGGGGAAGGGTGTGGATTTCTAGTGACAGGACAAACTTCTTCTAGACAATTAACAGAGAGTGAGGTGTTGAAGTCTACATAATTACTTGGGGCATGTCCAACATCTCCATCACCAGCTCTCGGCGCGGATTCCATTCCTCCATTGGATTTCGAATCAACTCTTCCCCCTCCTTCACTTGCAAGTTTCTCCTCTGAAGTGGTCGGGCTCTCTGAGATCTGTAATTGAAAAATATGTTAGTCATCTCAATTACATCACCAGGTTCCACTACCCTTACTACTTGCTAAAACAACTCATCAAGTACCACTAACCAATTACCTACTACACTAACTAGACTAGTTACAACTACAACTCGTCAGTACTATTGCCAACTTTCGTCTGTCCTTTATGGAATGGTACATCTTACATTACGGTTACAGATTACAATGCTCTACACATAATACTAGCTAATTAATTACGGATATTATTGTATCACTCTGGGTCCGGGCTCTAATCTGAACGTCTATCTACTTGTTCAATCCATCTAATTTACCAATTACTTTGGGATGCTCCAACACAACAGGTAAGGAATGTACTAGTCACTCCAACTCCGCCCGTGTCTATCTACCTCTTTCCAATACAAGACTTACAATCCATTACGCGTGTGACGGCATCATGGGCCAGGAGGGACACATATCTCCCCTAATTATCATTTATATTATCATTGTGGTACCCTCATAAGCTTACACGAGGTCCTACTCTTCGGAATCAACACTGACATATTAGGAATCCAGAATTGAATGGAGCTTGCGTTAGAACAGAGGGAGGAGGGGGACTCACCGCATTCTTTGAGCTGGTGGTGACGAGTAAGTGGACCTTTGCTTTGCACAAGGCCTTGATCCTTTCAATCCCCGTCGCCCGGTCATGGAAATACGCGTTCTCCCAAGCATCCAGAAGGAGGTTGTAGTAGCGTGGCCCCTCCAGGAACGGAAAGTAAATGTGGGAATTGGGTGTGGGGAAAATACGAATGAATCCATGGCACTGACTCAGCTCATCCTCCGCAGTGATCAGGATCCTGCAGTCATCCGGAGTCAATGTCTCTAGGATCTCCTCCAAATACTGAAAATAACAGTTAGAATCAGTTGATGTTCTGTGCAAGAGCTAAGCGGAGTTTAGCTTACTTTGGAGCGGTCCTCTTGAAGTCCTTTGAACGTCTGATGCTTGGCTCGTTCCTCCTTGGAAATGATGCAAGTGTAAAGTCTCTTGTCGAAAGCAGGATTGTCCTGGTCAAGGTCAATGTCAAGGGACCTGACAAATTTCCTCTGCAAAAACATGGATTTTTAGGATGTGATATTTCTTTTCTTAATAATTAACACTACTTTGGACACGCTTGTTTATTGATTTGGGCATTTACCCTGACAGAGGTGGGGAGAGTGGAAGGGAGGTGGTAGCCGGCAATGTTGAATACTTCCTTGACCAAGTCCCCTTTGACAGCCATGTCCAAGGGGGACGAGGAGTGGAGTGAAGGACTGATGTTCACTTCCAGCAACCAAGGCTTCATTTTGTGGTCCAGAATAATATCAAATCCAAACAGCTCATAGCCATTGTAGCGATTGGGTAGGCAGTGGGAGGCAGCAGTGATGGGGTCCTCAGCACAGAGGAGCGTCTTGATCACAATGTCCTCTATTTGCTCCTTGATCTCATCCACGTTCTTCCCTTCCCCTCGCAAGTGACGCCAAAGAGTTTTCAAAGTCCTGCGCCATCAAACCATTACTTCATGCCTGTAATTGTCATTCATTCGGTGTAAAACGGGACGGCGCTTACCATTTGTGACCCATCTGAGCGTTTGCATCTTCGTTGTGAGTGTACAACTCACAGTTCTTGTTGACTGAGTAGTTGGTCAAATGCATGAATCTGTCAGACACTCGTTTGGAGTCCTGGGAATACTTGACTGGGGCAAATCGAACCAGGCCATCCTTGTACAAGTAAACTCTGGAAATTAGTACAGGAAACATGTACTTCTAATCATTTATATGGATAACTGATCATTCCTTGCAGGCGTGGGCTCACTTGAGTGGATGAAAACTGGTGACGAGGACGTAGAGACGAAGATCAAATTTCCGTTCATTTATAAGTAGGGGGTTGGAAATGTATTTCTGGACAATCAGAGGTCTCTTTTTGGATATTTGAGACCATTTATTCACCACTCTGATTCCTGTCCCTCTCGCTGCAGCAGGCTACACAATTAGAAAAACAATTCATGAGTGAAACAAAGCGCAAAAGCTCTGGCACACAAATTACTGAATATGAACTGAACTAAATCTACTTAATTACCGGCTTTACAATCCATGGCATTCCTTTGCTGTCACCAGAATCCCATGCTGCCTTCAGTTGCTTTGTCTCTTGTGGGAGGACATACGTACGACTAGACAACACATGTCAGATATCAGGTTAGATCTCGGAATATTCAATTGTGCGTGCCAGAATAGCAAATTGCATATCCTTACGGTAGAAACCCAAACTCCTCTCTCCCGAATTTGAGCATGTACTTGTGGAAATTCCGCCATAGGCGGTCCTTGCGACCAATTTGGAAAGTGGCCGGAATGTGATTCAGTTTCTGATAGTCCTTCAACGCGGTCCGGAACTGGGCAGCTTTCATGTGTTTCCCCCACTGACCACTCCACTCCACTGTTTTCCTGAGCAGACGGAATCCTAAACCAAACCCAATCCCGTTCAGTTAGCATAACTAGCAACGGCCAGCCAAGAAGACTGGAATGAATGAGTTGTGAGTGCACCTGTATTGCAGATGGTTTTCTTGATGATGTTGGGAGTGATGGTGGAGAGTCTCCACTTGAGGTGCTTTCGAATTTCGGGTGGGAGTGCTTCGCATTGTTGGTCATGGAGACAAAAGTTAATGTAGGGCGGAACATTGGGGAAATACGAAGGTCTAATGGCAGGGACTATTGCGGTGGGGACTTGGATGGGCGGAACGAAGTCCGTTGACCCATACTCGGTGCACACCTCCCCTTCATCCTGATCATCCAAGTCCGTATCCACTTCTGTTTCCTCGGATCCATTCTCTGAGCTAGCTGTTGAGGACGTGGAGGAGAGCCCTGTCACACCTGCCACAACACAACCAATGAAATCAATAATCCAGGAATGAAATTGAAGCGTTTAACTTTAAACCCTACTATCACTTACTGCTAGTGTCCGTTGTACTTGCACTGGTTGTAGTTGTAGTGGATGTGGATGAGGGGGTGGATGGGAGGAGTCTCCGTCTAGTCGTGTTCCCTTGAGGTGAAAGTCTGCCTCTTCGCCCCACTCTCACTCCACGCACAACTCCAGGCATCTCACAGCTAGGGGAACTAAGCGAGTGTCAAACAATTAGAACCTCACAAAGCTCCAGCCAGCGGAAGGGGCAAATTGATGGAGTGGATTTGAAGATAAACCGAATAAACGGGACTGGAAATCAAAACTAAGGAATGAAAGAAAGATAAATAAATGGAAATTGGAAACGAAGCCCCAGCCTTCCTCGTGTTTCAACTTCAAAAGAACGGAAGCTTGGCGCCTGGGCCCGCAGCACTCAATGGGAATTAAATCCGGGCTGCCATCTACTATGGGGATTCATATAGGGTGGTTCACGCAAGACTTCCGATTTAACCAGCAGTGAATTCAGGTATGCACTTTGATTCGAATATTTTTGATCAAATATTATGATGGAATTGATTAAATGGACTAACCATTCAGCGGGGTGAGAAGTAGCGGAAGGAGGTGGGATGGGATAAGATTGGGCTCTGAGAGCATTGCTCTCTTCGGCAAATTCCTCTCTTCTGGGAATTGATTCGCATCGAACACATCCCCCAAATTGAGAAGAACCTATACCAAAAGACAACAAATTATTCTAACCATTTTGTGACTGATGCCCTAGTCTTATGGGATAAACAAATTCAACTATTCCCCTTAGCTACTATTACAACGTGTGTGGTGATGAGTCTGAAAATGAGTCTGGGCATAATAAATTAAGTTATTTGTGCTTACTCTGAGATGTTTCATCTAGTGGGTTAGGGGTTGAGGATGAGGAGAGGGGGAAAGGGGTGTCTACAGGTGGTCGGTTGGACAACTCACGGCTGCCCATGGTGGAAAGGGGAACTCGGTGCTGGAACTCCATGGCACAGTCCATGATCGGAGGTGATCTCTTCGGGGAACTCTCCCTCGCCTTCTTATGGAGTTTCAATTCATCGGAGGATGGATTCGGATCCCCTTCCGTGCTCCTCTCATTGTTTTCATCAGACTCGGATGGGCGGGCTCTTTTCCCCACTACAGGCTGACTCCAACCCATCTCATTTAGAACAGGTTAACTAATTCCCCAGTAGTCCAATTCCCTGGCAGAACGCGATTCACCAATTCCACTGCTGATGCTGTGGACACCCACACCCAACACTAGCTCATGCTCCCCTGGACTCCAACCTGGAGAACAAAAACGGAATTAGTCCCGAGTGAGTAGGAAGGAGATGGCAATAGCGAATTCGATCATCCAATCCAGCCAAATTGTGCTTTAGTTACTAACATGGTTGTGGCGTGATATAACAACGCCATGCCACAACATGGTCAGAACCACTGAACCACAGGTCATGTAGGTACACCGGAATAAATTAGTAAGATATAACTTCTAACCACACCGGTGCGGTGATGTGAGAAATATACGTCATTCATTAGGATCGCAGGTCGAAGATTCAACCTTGACCTACCTAATGAAGGCGTCTATTCTTAAATTCAAATGACATAAAGTAGTTAGTCTGGAAGTTCAAATGGTGTATAAATGGGAACAACTGAAGGTGAAACAAGTAAGTTGTTGGGCTGGAAAAAGGTAGTTTAGGTAGTAGCGGGTGCTAGTAATAATTGAATGAATACTCACAAATGCAGTAGCCGTAGAGGCAGTAGTAGAGTGGAGGTGTTGTTGACTGGGCTAGTCCAAGGTGGAATTCCCTCTCAGGCCAGAATTGAACGAGGGCAGGGTGCAGGAGTGGAGCGGGGAAGCTAAGGTTAGGAAAATGAATGAATGGACTGGCAGTCAGTCAGTATGCACTATGCACTCGGATGGATGAATGGTAGAGACAGTAGAGGAGGGCGGAGGAAAAGGGGTGAGTGGACGCCGTGCTTTCTTCTAGCTCCCGCCATCTTCAAATCCCGTATCTCTTCCGCACACCCTTCCCTCCGACACCGCCAACGAATTCTATCCTCCAGCCCCAGGTGGCATACCATACAGCCATCCCACTTGCGTTTTTCATGAACAGCTGGGACTGGACGGAACTCTTCTCAGGCCAAATCAGATATAATTGTATTTTGATTTTCAATTTGGTAATTAGATGGGGATAACAACTAGAGAGAAGAAGATTGTTGCATCTTATGCCTATATGTGTTTTCAACTATTCAAACGCAAAACCAATTAAGTCTCAATTGGCATTGCCCTCTCCCCTCTAACAATGTAAGGATCCACCGCGGCGTGCACGGAAGATTGCGGACCGGTTTATTGCGGACCAAGCAAATTGCGGAACGAGCAAATTGCGGACCGAGGATTGCGGATCATAAAATATTTTTTTTAAAATTAAAATTTGAAAAAAAAATGCCTCAGCATCGGGGATTGAACCTCAGCAATTTGTGTACAAGTCATCACGAATTGAATCCACCGAGATTAAGCTCTGTCATCATTTAAACTTCTATAAAGGATACTTAAAATTCAATTCCGGTCAATCACCAAACAATGGAAAGGAGAGGCTGACTAAATAAAAGCGGAACTACGACACTCGCCATGCATGTTTGTTAAATGAATAAAAATATCCTCCAGGAAGAGGAAAACTGGAAGACATTTTTACCTCAACCGAACCATTGCATTGGATTGGATATTGTATTCATTTGAAAAGTTAGGGGAATTAGAATTAGAGGGAGATGTGCTATTGCTTTTTAGAGGAAGAGAGGTTGGAGGGACCCTTTTCTGCGGACCCAAGCCTCTCCACGCATCACAGTCCCATCGCCCCCCACCGAACAGACCATCCAAATCTAAATCCATTCAACTCAATTCCAAATTCCAGCCATTCAACAGTCCCCTCATCACACTTCCTTGGGCCATTGGACATCCCGTCTCCCAGTATGGAGGGCTAGAAGACGGGCAGCAGGTAAATACTCAAGCCTCCCTAATATTTACAATGCTGTTACATAATTGATTGTTACTTAAATGATATTTCTGGCTCTCTCGCCTGAAGGGTTTTCAAAAATGTGGTAAATATGATTGTGGTTTCCCTACTTCATACTTGGGTGTAGTAATGGTGGGGATTGTTGACAGGATCTGATCGAGTGTTGGTGGTAATGCCGCGACCGAAGCGGAGATTCCTAACGATGAAGGTTCCGACAGGAGCTGGTTCAGGGATGAAAACTACGAAGCAGCAATGCTGTGCAGTTTGCTACACGGAGTTCACGCCATTCCCCCCCGGAGGGGAGAGATGGGAGTCGGCGATGACGAAGATGTTCTACCAAGTCCTGGACATCCCGTCCACGATGGGAGAGGACGGGGAGGAGGAGGACTCCGTCATCTCCCTCCCCTTCTGCCCTCAGTGCCACTCCAAGATCTCAGTCATGAACTCCCTCCACAATCAACTCTCCCACATCCAGGCCCAGTTCGCCACCCTCCGCAACGACGTCGCCTTCACTATTGTTGCCACCATTGACAAGAACTGCAGGAACGGACCCATGGACTTCATTCGCCAGCAGATATTCACAAGCAAGCACCCACACCTTCAACTGCTCTCTGGATTATTATGTGTTATCATGATGGCTAATTACTAATTACTCCCTGCTTTTGATTCCAGAGTGGAAGTCCAAGTACGCGGTTGCAGCGGAAAGGGGGGAGGTGGGTCAAGGGCTGGAGGGACTCGTCAATTCCCCGTCCAAGGTCCACCCCTTCCACTCGGAGGAAGGCGGAGTCGGTGAGGGGGAAGGAGAGGCGACTCGGAATGGGGGCTTGGACTCAGCCCCGCCCACTCAGCCCCAAAACAGCCAGCCATCCAAACGCCCAGCACGTGCAGCTTCTCTCGGCTACTCCCAGTACCTCCTCATCAGTCAGACTGCTTCCTTGGCCAAGATCAAGCGGATGGAGGCCATGGCCATCCGGGAAAGTATCCGCCACGAAATGCCCACCCTCACCCCCATCCAATCCATCTCCCCTCCGGATTCAGTCGTCAAGAGGCGGGGCTCAGCCAAGTCAACCCAAGACAATTCCAGCCCTAGGTAAGCCTGACATGAACTATCCACCCTTTTTATTTTGAATATAGTGATAATTTGTCCACGAATGTCTAATCGGCTGAGTGACGGCAAACCATGCAAACAAACTACAACTAATTGCTGTTGTAATTGAATTCTTGCAGGCTGCCAGCCAAACCGCCGAAAGTGCAAACAGTGAAGAGCATCCTGACCGGACTAAAGAAGGAGGAGCCGGCCAAGATCAAAATGGGTCGGAAGCCGAGGGTCCCAAAATCTGAGCCAATGGAGTCCAGCATCCAGGACTCTGGTTTGGAGGATCTGATGGGCGGAGACTTCGGAGCCAGCCCTGATCCCTTCCCAGTAAAAAAGGGGAGGAGAGGGAAGACCTCGCTTCCGGACTCGTCTCTCCCCGAATCATCCGTGCTCCCCAATGGTACGCTCAACTCCAAATTACAAAATTATAAAAATCAACTTCCCCTTGGATGGAATGTATTTGGTACTGTTGCTTTGGTTTGATTGCAGGGGACTTTGGGTGTGGCCTGTGTCCGAAGGTGTACTTCAACATCAGTCGCCTGCGGCGCCACGAGAGCCTGTGTCACCCCAGCACCAAGTCCCTCCAGTGCTCCATATGCCCGAACGGCTTTTCCAGCATGCTCGCCTACCGCCGCCACATGCAAAACCAGCACCACCGCTCCCTCAAGGGCACCGCCACCAAGACCTGTCCCTTCTGCAAGAAGAGCTTCGTCAAGGACACGGCCTACGAGTACCACGTCCGGAAGCACCATGAGCGGAAAGTGAAGCGAGAGCGGAAGCCGAGGAGTGGCTCAGGGGCGGAGGAGGAGCAAGAAGTGGCCCTGCGCCACCTGGGTGGAGTGGCGGAAGTGGACCCTCTGCTCATTACCCCCGAGGACACCCACGCCTTCCTCCACTCCACGCCCAATCCGGTGCCTCTCCTCCCGGACCTCCACCCCCCACCGACCCAGGCCAAGAAACCCAAGAAGAACAAAATCTTCATGGGCGGACGGAAGAGGAGGCGGAGGAGGAATCCGGCACCTGGGGGTCCCGGCGGGTTGAAGAGGTTGAAGACGGAGGGCGTGGGGATGGAGATGCAGATCACAGGGGTCTACTCCCTGAGCGACGTGAAGGTCAAGGCCGTGCCGTCGTCGTCCACTGAGGAGGGCATGGCTGGACTCAACTCCAAGGGAGGACCTGGCGTGCGTGGAATGAAGAAGGAACGAGTCACTTCTGCGCCGACGCGGAAGTCAACGAGGAGGACGGACGGGTTCTCCGTCAAAGCGGAGCACCACCCACTGAGTGACTCGGAGGACAAACTCCTGTACAACTGCTCCGTCTGCTCCGCCCAATTCTCTCTCCTCGACCAGCTCACCGACCACAACGCCACTCACGCCCAGGTAACTTTTACATCCCAAGTCCAAGTCATCTGATTGCCAACAAATGGAAGCTGATGGGTTAATTGAAATGAACAGGTATCAGGTGAGCGTGAGAACGGAGCATTGGAGCCAGGAGCCCCCGTGGAATTGGATGCAATGGAGGAACCGGAGCCGATCCAAGTGAATCTGGAAGAGGAGAGCCCTGAGCCATCCGTGGACCAGCCTCAGCCATTGGCCATTGAGGGAACCAATGAGGAACCAGTACCCCCACCCAAGGACACTCATCCTCCGGAGGAGTTGAAGGACCCCCTGGCGGACTCTCCGAGGAAAACCTCGCTCACAGCCAATGGAACTCCACCCGAGTTGATAGTGGCTGACCCAAGTACGGTTTCACCTACTCTCCGCGTGACCGCAGCCAATAATGTGGATGTCGTGGCTGAAACGCGTGAGGTGAATGTGTAAGCGGAGCAAGTTAAGTGTACATAATCATTCCTGGGCTGTAGATAAGGTGGGTGGGGGTGTGACAGTGTTTAGTTTTGAGTAGTTGTGAATGGAAACATTCCTCCTTTCCTTTTAGAAGTAAGCTGTAGGCAAACTATGTTAATGGCATGGGGTGCATGGGTCCAATTGTGCCTTCCAGGAGCCGGCTTAGCTGCAACGTGGGAGTCCTTTGCGGGACTATAATCATATGAGGAAAGGAAGTGCGGCGGAGGTGAGGTGTTGAGCTTTTGAAATTTATCCAAGGATGTTGCATGTAACCATTATTGTGTCGTATTTTTAAATGATTTTAAAACCGGAATCCGACCAGGGATTTGACACTTTGCATTTCCTGCTCTGGTACTAATTATGACGATGGCAGTGGACTAAATCCTTATTGTATGTTTATGTTGCATTGTTTATAATTTTATTTGTGGAAACATAATAAACTCCCTCTGTTGATTTACAAATACATCAAATATCCATTTGCTTTGATTACTCATCGTCGTCTTTTGTTGAACTTGGCGCGTCCACGGCCACCAGCCACGCCCTCACCCCCATCGGGTTTCCCCTTGTTCATGAGCCCCAGAGTCCGGAACACTTTCTTGCGGAGCTCCTTCTGGCGGTAAGTTTGCTTGGCTTCCAGTCTCTTCATCACCTTCTCTCGTTCCCCCGCCTTCCGCGCCTTCTCCGCTCGCTCCCTTCCCTCCTTCACACCCAATCGACTCTTCATCAATTTCAGCATTTGGCTCATCTACCCAAACCAATAAACCAATTCCAGAATTAGATACCAAGTCCTGTCCTGGGTTGCAACCTATGAATGAATTATAATTAATTGACGCGATCCCACCTTCCTCTCCTCTGGCTCCTTGATGACTGCGATCCGTTTGGGTGCATTGAGTTTGGCTTGGATCTTGGGTTTGTCTTTGTAAGGGAGCTTCTCCTGGAGGCGCTTCGGGATCTTGAGTGGACGGAACTTTTTCTCCTCCCTCACTACTGGAGTGTAGAGGTGGTCTAGGTTCGGAAGAGCTTGGATGTCCCTTTCCCTCTTCAGCTGACCCAGGGTCTTCACGAGTCGAGGGTTGTCCATGATGTGGGTGGGCAGATTTAGGAAGAATTTCGGCACATCCACGTTGGCCCAAGTCCTGCAGAAGATGATGTCTGAAACAACGCAATTCGGAATTAACTTGCATGGAATTCAAATACATTCAATTGGGTTGTGTTCTTACCACTTGGAAGTATTTTATCTTCAAAGGTGGCCCTGAAAGAGCCCTCAGGGGAGCGTAGAGCCCTTTTGATCACCCCCCGCACCCCAGACACGCTCTTGATCCGAGCACCCGTGAACTTGGTTACCTCCAGCCCGGATGTGAACATTCCATCTATGAAGGCAGACTTTTTGAATATTTTGGAAGGGGTCCCGATCAGTTTGAGTTTCTTGACGAGCTGAGTGGTTTTGTCCATGTCCAGGACGGTCCCGGTGCAAGTGATCCTGAACCCATCGAATCCCGCTGGGGCAATGCCCAGGATCCCAGTCCCCTGCGGAGTGACTGGACCGTAGAAGTTGGCAACGCAGTGGAGGTGCTCCGGAGTGTACTTGACCATTCGGTTCCTCAGGTTGTGGTCGTGGACGGAGTAGAGGCAAATCGTTTGAAATCGTCTCCAGCCAACGGACAGAATGATGGGGTCACGGGTCTTGAGGATCTTCGGGTGCCAGCGATGTTTCTTCACACGTGCTTGCACAATCGTCAGCGCCTCTTGATTCGGGGTGTCCAGGGAACCAATCACAAGTGGTGCTGTCCGTTGGGCATCAAAATTTGCGATGAATTCGCAAGGAATCTGCCTCAACTCCACACGGACGTAGGATCCAGGCGGAAGTCCTTGGAGGTCATGAAGGAGCTCAGGGTCATCGGTGTTCTCGTTGAAGAATGTTCGGTTCACCTGGGCCCAGTCAAATTGTGCATTTGGTTGGTTAATTTATTAATGGAAAGTTAATTGTACGGGTTACCTTGGTCTGTTCCTCGACTTGAGTCTTCCAGTCGTCATAGAAGCCCTTGTCCACTCCGCCCTCATCGTAGGCCATGTCGAATCGCTCCTTGAGTTTCCTCTTCTTCTCCTCCCTCTTCGCCTTCCTCTTCTCCACGCGGGAGAGGTTGAGCTGGGGTCCTCCATCCAGCTCCTCCCCTTCACTCCCCTCCTTCTCCCCAGCCCCCACCTCCTCTCCTCCGTCCAACTCCTCAAAGTCCCCAAACACGTCCTTGTCGTCCTCATCCAGGAGCTTCTTGGCATCCTCCGCGTAGTCCCCACCCACGAACAAGTCTTGGATCCCCTCCTCATCCACTTCCTCGTCCGCATCCATCGCCGTGCAGTTTGCAAGGTCAAAGTCAACAACCCCTGAGCCCCAACCACCTCCTCCTTCCTCCTCCTCGTACACCGTCTTTTGAAGGGAGCGCACTTTCATCCGCGAGAAGAACCCCTTCTTCGCCTCATCCAACCGCCGCTGTTTCTCCTTCTCCAATTCTTCCTCGTCCTCCTCTCCCTCCTCAATGTCAGGCTCGTCTTCTTCGTGCTCTGATTCCCCAAGGTCAACTTTCCCACCATCAGATTCTTCTTCTTCATCTTGACTGCTCTCAAAGTCCTCGCCATCCTCCTCCCCGGAAGCGTCGTCCTCGAGGTCTGATTCCTCCTTGACAGGGTCAGGGGTCGCAGTTGGTTTGGACAATCTGGCCTTGACCCTTGTGACTAACTGAGCCACTTCATCCAAGTTGGCTCCACTCTCCGAATTCCGTTTTTTGTTTGGAATTGGCTGAGTAGACTCCTCCTCTTCATCTTCCGACTTGTCATCTTCACTTGAGCCATCGTCAGGTTCAAACTTGTCCTCCTCATCGGATGATTCGAATCCGGTGGGCGAGAGGTGATGGTGATCGGTGGAAGGGTCCGCCTTGATCTGCTCCAGTTCTGACTTGAGTTGATCTACAATTTCCTTGTCTTCGGCCATTAGATTGCTCTGCTCCTCGCGGAAGATGACTTTCCTCCGCATCCGCCCATCCTCCGCCCGAATCAACTCCACCGCATTCTTACCCCCACTCCCCATGTCCACCTCCTCATCCGCGTTGGGTTGGTTGAGATCCTGGGAAGTGAAGCAGTCCTGGGAGGAGGAGAAGAGTCGCAGTTGGGCAGAGTCCATCTTCTGATCCAGCGACGACTTCAAGTCCCGCAGCTCTCCAATGAATGGGAGGGCGGGTTCCGGGGGCTGGTCCTCTTCCCGCCCAAGAGCCCTTCCGCCGTGACTATGACTCCCGCCCAGGTCGATGTACACAGCATCCTGATCGTACACAACTCCGCCCACCCCTGAGAAAGGGGCGTAGATCATTCGCTCCTTCTCATTGAGGGACCTTTTCAACACTCGCTCCTTGAGGGGAAGGGGGCATGGGTCCTCCAGTACCGTCACTGCTTGTGGGGTGTAATCACCCAACCCTACAAACACAAACATTGTATCAGCTTAGTTGTGCATAGTCGTTAACATTATACATATATTAGTACTATATAGTATATAGGAGCGGACTGCAGCCTTGGGTAAATGTGCCTGATAGTTGGAGTACCTGGGATGTGGACAGCCATGTGTGGCTTGAGGAAAGTGCCGTGGACGAATCCGTAGAGGCAAATGCTGCGATCCACCTTTGGATTGGATTGAATGGACTGGGGGTGAGTCATGTCCTCCAGGCGATCCGCCACCACGTACGCATGCTCCGTCCGCCAAACGGTGGGTCTGAACTTCATGACGGAAATAAATCTGGCCAAATTCTGGATCTCATTCTTGGGGTATGAGTTGGTCATGGGGTGGTAGCCAGACAAGTAGAACAGCTTGGACCCAGGATACACTTCTGTCCAGAAACGGTGCTTCAACGTCTTCTTCGTTTTCTTCAAGTGGTCCTTGTTCCTGAACACATCCAGGTGGGTCAGCACACCCATAATCTGAGGAAACCCATGCACCTGCACCGAGTCCAACCAATGCCTAGTTAGTCTTCCAATGTTTTAGAATTGCCAGATGCAAAACAAACTACACGTATAACGTACCTGACAAATGTTGAGGAATTCAAAGACCTCCATCTCAAATCCAAATGAAGCATCCACTAGGAGGAGTACTAAATCAGCCACTTTGGCAATGTCAATCATGGAATTGATGTCATTGTTGCACTCGATGAGCGTGAGTCGCCTCTTCTTCCCGGAGATTACGGTGACGGGGCCTTTGACATCAGTCAGGGTTTGTCGAGTGAAATGCTTGATCAGGTTCTGGAACAAAGTGGATTTGCCCACCTTCGGAGGCCCAACCAATGCTATGATAAATGGTGGTAAATCCACAGGTGTTCTGTCCACGAGTGGAACCCTTTCCTTCTTGGTTTGGATGTCCCTTGTCCTTCGGAATGTCCTTTCAGCTCTCACGGCGGATGTGAAAGCAAATGCCTTCGGGTTCCTCAGCTTGGGGTCAATGCTTTCATCCTTGCGGTGATGACCTCGTTTCCCTTTCTCCTTCTTCCCCTCCGTCTTTCGACTGACCTTGGACTTGGACACCCTGTGGGCCTTCTTCCTCACCTCATCCTCCATCTTCCACCACTCCACTAAGTCTAATCACTTTCTGATCCACCTCAGCAGTGTAAATGTAAATTATACAACCACGCACGTTGTTCAGATCTCAAGGCGGAGGAAGTGGCATGTGGGATTCCGGCCTTTGAATTTCCTGACTCCGCAATCCCATTGAGCGTCGAGCCAACCTGGCTCCTTGTTACGTAATTCAAATCGGATGGCGCGGAAAGGAACGACGAAGGATCCTCGTTTCCTCTTCTGTTCAGCTTTCAGTCTAGGACAATTTTCAACCAAACGCTTTTGGATTACTGAATTTCAAACACCCTTGAACAGAAGGTGAGTTAAAAATGTTTTCATCTGAGCGATATTTCAAGAAGAAACTCCCGTCCACATCCTCCTCATCAACTGCGACTGGGGGACGTAGTCCGCCCAAAAGACCCCCGCCTCCAAAGAGTGTCAATCCAATCTTTGAAGAATGGCTATTGGAGTGGAAGGAGGACGCCATTCAGAAGAATTCCAAAATGCAATATGTATTTGGAAAGGTGAGCCCTTTAATTCTTCAGTATTTTATCTATTTCTAATGGGTTCAGCTTATTAACTAGCCTAGCCAAGTGACTAATGTAGAGGAATGTGATCTGTCCTCAGGCTGTCAATTCCTTGCGAAAGTACCCACTCCGTTTGCACAGTGGCAAGGAGTGCATTGTTTTGGAATTTTTCGGAGAGAAAATCTGCAAAATGATTGATCAGCGAATGGCCAAGGAACCCCACCTCTTCAGTCAAGGTAGGAAAAGAACTGAGCTCTGCTTCATGTTCATTTGAAATACGTTAGGTGTTGGCTAGTTAGTATTACAGCTGTCATGTGATAGGGTCCTCTTCTGGTGGATCACAAGGAACGTGTTTGGGGGACATCATAGAGCTGGACAGTCCATCTTCACCCCCCAAGGCACCCAAGAGAGGAAAACAAACAAAGACAGCTACAACCCTTGATCCAAATGATTCCGAGTCCAGTTACCCTTCTCCAACTAAAAAGGTAAAGTCGGAATAGGAATGCGAGCACATGTGTTAAGGGCTTTTCAAATACTAATTTTGTTGTAGGGCAAAACGAAGAAGCCACGTAGTTATATTCCAGCTTATCGATCAGGCGGCTATGCGTTACTGGCTACACTTTTTCTGAAGGAAGGGGAACCTGGATACCGAGGATACATGCTCAAAAGTGAGCTACTCCTGGAGGCACAGGAGCACTGCGAATCCTCCCTCACCAAGCCCGACAATCCCTCCTCCAAATACACGGCCTGGAGTTCAATGGCAACCCTAGTCAATAAATCCTTGATCCACAAGCAAGGGAATCCAATCAAGTATAACTCTCGATCCACAACTCCAGCACATTCAAATTCAAATGATTTAATTGATGCGACTCCATTGGTTAATTTTGTGTTTGGTATCGGTAGGTTTATGCTCAGTGTTGAAGGGCGGGAACTAGCAAGAAGACTGCTGAACGCAAACGGTCACCCATCTGGACTCCAAGCAGCTCACTCCAGTCAGGAGTCAAGTATGTATTCCATTGCTCAGCTAACGATAACATGCCAATCCACACTTCCCATTAAATTAGTAAAAATTGTCCCGATTAATATAATAAGGTGAAGTCGAGGAGGAAGGGTTGTCACAACGGAGTGGGGATTCTGGTCCAGCTTCCAGGGTTCAGTTCACTCCTGCTCAATTTGAAATTGTTTTGTATGTTGACAATGGGGAGGCGAGCGCGTAAGAATTTCACGTTGACTATAGATATCAAAGCAATACAACACAGCAAATCAATCTGAAATGAAATTAGAATTAACTATTTAACTATTTGGGTTTGGAACTGGCAGGAAGGGTAAAAAAGAAGAGGTGATTGGGGAATTGAAGAAGAACGGCGTTCCATTTGAAGTCGTGAAGTTGAACATTGGGGACTTTGTGTGGATTGCACGGAAGCTCCAGCCCAGTGTCCCGAGTAGCAGGAACAGACTCACTATTTCCAAAGGCCAGGATGTGGTTCTGCCCTACGTTGTGGAGAGGAAGCGACAGGATGATTTCGCACACAGCATCAAGGATGGCAGATTTCACGAACAGAAGCACCGACTGGAGGCAACTGGGCTCAAAGCCATGTATTTAGTGGAGGGCTATGGGACTGGGGATTGGGGGCTGGCAGAAGGGGCTCTCAATCAAGCACTGGCCAACACACAGATTACTGAGGACTTCCTCATCCACGAAACCTCCTCCCTCAAGGACACAACGGCCTTCCTCACCCACATGACCAGGCACCTATCCAAAATGTACCTTGTAAGTCCACTCCAGTCCGCTGTAGCCTGTAGCCTTGGCTTAGCTTCTTGAAGTTGTACAATAATTGTTCAACCTAACTAACTCTCTTAACAGAATAAGACAATCTGGTCTTGTCGGAAGGAGGAGTGGGAAGGGCTGAAAGGTGATCCCTCGGCAACCTACCTCATGACATTCAATGACTTCAATGAATTTGCCACCAAGAAAAGGGTAAGCCACTGAAGTAACAAATAAAAATGCGCTCTTGTTTCGGAGTGTAGTGTGGGCGAATGGAAAAATCCTAAATATGTTTAATGTTTGTTTTGGGTTTGTAGAATTGGACGGTGAGTGAGATGTTTGCTCGCCACCTCCTCAAAGTGCGTGGGTTGTCCGTGGAAAGAGTGCGTGCAGTTGTGGAGAAGTACCCAACACTCCAGTCCCTCCTTCGTGAGTACGACACTTGCAGGGATGACAAAGACAAGGCGTCTCTCCTTGCCTACATCCGATATGGCACAGCTGGAAAGACCCTCGGCACGGCAGTCAGTACAATCATCTTCAAATTCTACACTGACATACAACTCCATGAGTAGAGCAACGCTTGGGACATTGGAACTCGTGAATTTATTTGTTTATTAAGTCATCCCATATCACCATTGTCTTAAATTTAATATTAATTTTCTAGTTCTTGTACTCGTACGATTCGTTTTCACCGCTTTAACATGTCCTGTCTTTGGGCTTGCTTCAATTTTTCCATTTGATATTCTGTAAATAAACGTAATTACTAATTAGCTTAAGTATTAAATATCCATAGGGTCTGACGGTTCAATGGATGAGATGTACCCTTTTGGTTAGAAGACTTTCCATGTAAATATATTCTTTTGAGTTTGGGACCAGTAAAGGCCTGTAGCTGAGGATTGCGACTCTGTCCCTCTGCTGCTCATATGCCTAGTTCATTTCCAGGAGATCATCAATAAATTATTTAGGAAATAGACTAGGGAATGGCGCTAAAAGAGAATCTGCTTACCTCCAGGACAACCATGTGGCATTTGAATTTCTTTGCAATCTGAAGCCTCTTTTTCTCATCGTCAATTAGTCGGAGGAACTTTGATATTTGGTCGATGGGTGCCTCTTTGAGGGCGAGGGTCAGACAAACACCTTCCAAAGGCAAAATGCACTTCTCCTTCGATCCTCCAAGCCCCAACCAGCTCTGCACAACAGCATTTAAATCAAACAATAATTTATTAACGGGAGTTATAGGGATGCCATGGATAGGTGCTACCTTGGTGAGGAGGAGAGAGTCAATCTTGGGCCAGTTCTGCGCCTTGATCAGTGCCACCAGATTCACCCATGCAAATTGTCTCTCATTCAGATTGTGTGTGGCACGGAAGCAGACGGGTGAGAAAGGGGGAGCAGTGTCCTCGGAGTAATGCTCTGCCAAGTAGCCCAATGTCTTCAGCACAGAGCTCAGTCTCATCGGATCCAATCCCGGGTCCTTCGCCTTCAATCCCTTGTGGCACTCTATCAAAGGTAGAAATATATTCCAGTCACTCGGGTACTCGATAATGCACAATCTGCACCCGTGATATTTGAGCTCGCTGTGCTGCACTCTCTTTCACTCAAAGCATTCTTAGAAGTATTCTTAGTTATGAATTGGTTGGATTTGGTCTACCTATGAGTGTGTAGTGGCTCCGCACCAGGTCCGCCAGGTAGTCATCTGATAAACTGCAGTCTGCCTTGTGGAAATGCTTCAGCTGATCACAGCTTCGCACCAGATCCCGCTCACTCCTCAGAATCACTTTGTAGCGGATGATGAGTGCGTCTCTCGTTCTCCCCAACATCCTGCTCACCAAAACATCATTAGGAAGGAATTGATAAGCCAAATGTTTCATATATGATGTGAAGTCGTATCTAGTAGTAAGACTCACGTGAGGAAATCGATAAGATTGGATGTCTCGCTTCTCTTTTGCAAGTACCGAATGTAGTGATCCGCGGCCCCTTTGTTCTCCATCATGATCTGCTGGAATAAACTTGCCCTCAGAGTCCTTTGCAGGAACAGCGTGATCTACTCAGCATCAATGACACCCCCAATTAAGACTAATTCCATCCAACAATACTTCATACAATTCCATTACAGCAAGAATAGCATTTCCATCTTGAAACTCCATTGCTTTTGTCAGCAGACTCTTCTTCTCAACCAAACTCCTGAATCTATCTAAATTGACCTCTTGACCCAGGAGAAGGCTACAAATCACCCCCTTGACAGCAGTTCCGATTCCACGATGCTCCTCACTCTGTAATCCAATAATTATATTTGAAAACGAATGCCTATTTCTAGCTTTCCATTATTTCCGACAGTGAGACTCACCTTCTCCGAGTACGAGTCACGCAGCTTGAGCAGCTTCGGCAATCCACCTGCAGGTTCAACTCAATTAGCCGTTAATTTCAACTTTGCTAACGGTAGTACCAATATCTAACCATCAGTAAATCCAGAGTCAGTTTCGGCTGAATCCAAGACAAGAAAGTCCGGGTACAGTTTGGTGTTGAGTTGGATGTCCTCGCAGCTGGATGCCTCTGATATCCCAGAGTAAACGGACACGATTTCTTCCCTCAATTCATCCTTTACTTTGCTTGCACTCGGAAGGTCCTTCATCCACGGATTGGATTCCTGCCCAATTCCATCTTCCAATTAAACCAAACCCAAATAATATAACTGCTCATGAATAAATGTACAACCACTACTCACGTCGTCCAAATTGTCCAACTCGTCGCTGAAGTTGAATCCTTTGACTTCGGAGCCCGACCAGTAATTATCACCTTCCGTCCTATTGGATGTCATGATTTCCTACGTACTTGATTATAATTTCGTGTGGGTCTGAATGTCAAATGCCAAATTTGCTGAGTCCTTGGGGTGGGATTCAAAGTTGCCCCGTTCCCGGGACCAACTCAATGCTTTCACTTTCCCTCCACACACCGCTCTGTCTCCGCCAAGTCAGAGCCACTTTGAATATTGGCAGAAGCGGGAGCCGTTCCTTTTTCACGTCCACTCCACGACTTGCCAGCAAGTCAGTCCCCGGCACCACAGCCAGCAAACAAACGGACTTTGAACGTGAACTAGGATTGATCCAAATTGCCAATAGTAGACGCAATAGTTGGAATTTGAGCCAGTGACGAATCTTTCCGTGCTGGAAATGTCGAGTCAGGTGAAAGGCTACACGAACCCAAACTACACCCTAGAATCATCCCAGATTGAAGTTGAGGAGAGTGTGTCTGGGTCCGAGGAAGAGGATGACCTCGTGGAGGTGGAGATCCTGAGTGGGGAGGAGGAGACGACTGAAGAGGAAGACGACCCACCCTCAGCTCCTGGAGCTACTTTCAGTATGGCCAGTGCCCTGGAGTCTCATGCCCTCAAAATGGAGAAAAGGAAAGCGGAGCTCCAGGGCTTCGACGTCAAGAAATTGGGTGGACCACACAAACCATGGCAAGTAGTCCACATACGTACCATTGCAGGAAGTCTAAACTTTCTAATCATGATTTGAATTCATTCGTCAGCTACTAAGCTGAGCCACTTCCTCCAATCGATCTTAGTGTTAGCGTAGCATTCACTAATCGTTGATCACTTTGCAGGAATGAGTGGCGTTTGAAGGACGACTTTGAAATCGGGAAGCCGTTAGGGGAAGGGAAGTTTGGGCACGTGTATTTGGCTCGTACAGCCAAGGAACGACTCATCGTGGCCCTCAAAGTGATCCACGTCAGACAAATTGAAGAGGATGGAATGGAGTACCAGATCAACAGGGAAACCGACATCCACATTCCTCTTAGGTACCTCAACTACCTTCTGTCTTGTATTTCCATCCCAAATCCATGCCCAAATCATGTACCGCCTTTATTGTTTGCACAATATATAGACATGAAAACATCATTCGAATGCACGGTTATTTCCGAGACCATGACAAAATAGTGTATGTACTTGAATACGCCCCAGGGGGAGAGGTGTATGCTGAACTCCTATCTCAGCCCAACACCCGCTTTTCGGACATCAAGTGAGGAGTCTACAAGTCATCTGTATTTAAATTTATATTAATTTGTGTAACCATGATGTTGAAACAGGGCAGCCACTTATATCTACCAATTGACGAATGCTTTGGAGTACTTGCATCAGAACAATGTTATTCACCGCGACATTAAGCCAGAGAATCTCCTCATTGGCTATTTTGGAGAAATCAAAATGGCTGACTTCGGATGGTCCATCAAAACGGAGCCAATCACAAAGACGTAATGACCTTTGACCATAATGTCAATCTTTCTATGTGAGTTTGCATGGTTGTTGTGTGTGGGTGCAGGGCTAACCGGAGGAAGACCATGTGTGGCACATTAGACTACTTGCCGCCGGAAATGGTGATGAGTGTGGCTTATGACGAGAAGGTGAGTTGTAGCTGTAATAGCTGATAGTGATGGCTATCGACCTGGCACCTCCTATTTTATTGAACGTTTTGCTTTATGGGTGGAATAGGTTGACTTGTGGTGCCTGGGTGTGCTTTGCTACGAGTTCCTCGTTGGGAAACCTCCGTTTGAGACGGACAGCAAGGAGAAGACGTACAACAAGATCAAGGGACTCGACATTCATTTCCCACCTTGGGTCACTACAGCTGCCAAGGATCTCATTAAGAAGGTAACTCCAAGGAAATCTAATTCCTTATTGCCTTGTTTCCTCCACATCATTTCCAATTTTCTCTCTATTGTCAATACTGTGACAGATACTACTGAAGGATCCGAATCAGCGTCTCACACTTGCCCAAGTCCGAGACCACCCTTGGATCGTGCATAATCGATGCATGGAAAGGAGGCTCCTCCCCAAGTTTGACAAATTCAAGCACCTGGAAGCAGAGCTGAAAGTCCAGTACCGAAAGGCGGGGGAATTGATCCGGAGTCGGAATGCGGAGCAGAGAAAAGTCCACAGTTTGGCCAAGAAACCCCAAACTCCGCCCTCCGCGTCCAAACAGTCCAAATACTCAGCTCTACTGTCCAAGGGGATGAATGTAAAAGCGCCATGCATGACGGCCTCCACCACTTCCCTCGCGTCCAACACCTCCTCCTCCTCCACCAGCTCCAAGTCTAAGGCCCCACTTTTTAGGGACCCACCCGTTCCCGTATTCAAGCCTATCCTCAAACAAAAAGTACCGGACTTGGCTAAAGCGAAGACGGGCAAGCCGTGGGAATCCAAACCCAAAGTGCCTGCTCTGCCGGCAGGAGCTCCCTTGAAAGGGATCCACTTGTCATCAAAGGCAGCAACCATAGTGAAGAAACTTTCCAAGGAGGACGACAAAGTGCCGGTGGCGAAGGTAACGAAGAAACCAGAGCTCCCGCCCAAGACCAACAAACCTAAGCCATTCAAGTTATAACATATTCAACTAGCTTAGCTGGTGTGACACATCTATAAGTCAAGCCACTTTATTTTACGATCGCTCAATGTTGTTTAACAATTCATTTCAAGGTTAAACATTCGTTTTTTGTTCCCGTTCCGATTGAGTTAGGATATGAGACAGCCATCAATAGATGAGTTAACGGGTAGGCCTAGGCCTCGACTCAACTTGTATATAATTGGCAAATAAAATGTGCTGTTTTGATAAATTTTGCTTTTGTTTCAAAGATTATATTCAATTTTACAACTACTTCAACGAAAAGAATGTCAGTCCTAGATCCGCTTCTTCCTTCAGTTCATTCATCTATTTCCTGTTTGCTACTGTTCACTATGTCCTTTCATTTGGACAAGAACTTTGGAATTGTGCAGGCAATATCCGCGTATCAAGCCAGTTTCATTTATTTAAAAAAAGGGCATGTTCATTTGTATACAGTTAACAGTTTGTAAGGATAATTGACGACCAGCTGTCTTTGACACACTCGTCTGTTGCTCAGAGGTCTATTAAATATAATAGATGTAACAGAGGTCTGCTGGTTTGGTGTTTAATGGGTGAATGGTGGAGGTGGGGAAAGTGTGTGTGTCATAGAAATGGGACTAGTTCTCCATGGGACGAGCCCACGTCATTTGGATTTGCAGAAAGTGATTCACTCCCGACTCGTCCACTTCTGACTGACTTCGTCGTCATTCATTTCCATTTCATCCTCTATGCAGGCAAGTTTAGCTAATTCATTTACTTGTTGTTCCAAATCCATCCAAGATGAACAGACTCTTCGGACGTGGGAAGCCCAAGGAACCTCCACCTCAACTATCCGATTGCATTTCAAACGTACGGAATTGCATTACACGCAAGTCTTTTCCTAATTGTTATTTCTGGATCCTCCCAAATATCTTAAATTCCAGCCACAGACCACTTTAGAGTTAATTGGAATTGATTGGGGTGGCAGGTTGATAAGCGGGCAGAGGACATTGAAAAGAAGGCGGGCCAATCGGATGCTGAGCTGAGGAAGATCCGGGAGCAAATGAAGAAGATGAGGGAAGGTCCAGCTAAGAATGCCCTCAAGCAGAAGGCCCTCCGCATTCTCCAGAGGAAAAAAGCGTAAGACAGTCCTTAATGGTCACAGTAGTTTACTACAAG
The DNA here is from genome assembly GCA_036851895.1 of Orthonychiurus folsomi. Lineage (NCBI taxonomy): Eukaryota > Metazoa > Arthropoda > Collembola > Poduromorpha > Onychiuridae > Orthonychiurus > Orthonychiurus folsomi. The sequence continues at coordinate 20,108 of JAAXYW010000087.1, read as the reverse complement.
TATTTATTAGTAGGTATAGAAGTGTGGATGCAAAGTGTAGGGGTATATACTTGCAGGTACGACAATCAAGCTGACAACATGAGGACCCAGTCCTTCAACATGGAACAAGCAACATCTGCCATTCAGACGGCGAAGGACACTCAAGTCGTCGTCACTGCCATGAAGGCAGGGGTCTCCCAAATGAAGAAGGAGTTCAAGAAAATTAACATTGATAAGATTGAGGTAAATATACTGAATGGTCTTTCAGACTGTTCAGACAATCATACAGTAATACTAATTAGTAACCAATGGGATTGGGGTGATGTGTGGTTGTAGGACATGCAAGACGAGATGGCGGATATCCTGGAACAGTCAGAGGAGGTGCAGGAAGCACTGGGCAGGACCTATAACATGCCTGATGTGGACGAGGATGAACTGGAGGCGGAGCTGGACGCACTCGGTGATGAAATTGCACTTGACGACGACTCCTCGTACCTCGACGACGCTGTCCGCGCACCCAATGCCCCAGACAAGGAACCTGGTCATCGTGAACCTATTCGCAACACCGTAAGCACTACTCACCTGCTATTTCTATCTAGATCCTTTCTAGTGTCTAAAATTCTAATGATTCTTTTTTGCTAGGATGGGGTTCCTGTTGATGAATTCGGATTACCACAAGTGCCGGCCACATAGTCCCCCAATTCGCTCCTCCCCTTTAATCCAACGGATTCCTTTCTTTGCCTCGGCTCACCTGATGCCTCTGAGCTGGCTCTCCACTAATTTCCTTTCTTTGTATTATGCTAATCATGTGTTTGAAATTAGTTCACTGTAATAAACGAATTGTAATAGCAAAGAGTGTTGGTAGTCATGGAAGTGGATGCACACAAACAATCAATCAGGGCCACTCATCCATCACTTGTCCCTCATCCCAACGCAATCAGTTACGAGTTTCATTTCTAGCCGGACACAGTCCAAAGTAGATTAGTTTCCAAATTCGTTTCCCAAGTTGTTAGCTTTTAAATTATTTGAGAAAGGGGTGCAAGGTAGTTAGCTCGGTGGGTAGGATGTCATCCAACTATGACAAGTCCAGTCCCAAACCCCATGTTCCACGTGGGAAACAAAGTCCGTCGCGGGGGAGGAAGTGCAATGAAGAGAAGAGGGACAGACTGAGGACTGCGCCCGAGCAGACCGTCTTCAAAAAGGCATGGAGTTTGCTACAGAATGTCTGTGACAGCGCAACACAGGTACATTAGCTACCCAATTCTAACTTTAACTCAAAAACTAATCCTCGGTTCCCCTTTCATTAGCCAGTGACGTTGATTCGGCCGAATCTCTCTAATTTGGATGGAGAGAAGATTGAGTTCATCCGATCCACGTTGTCTGGGAATGGGAATTTCGGGGATGGGAGATCGGAGTCCAAGTCCAATTCCTCCGTCGCAAGGAGCGGATCCTCCAAAGGATTAGCGGAGCGGAAGTCCTCTTCTGGAGGAATGAACTGCATTCTGGAGATCCCGGAGTTCGTGCCCAGTCGGGGGAGTCGGAGTCGAAGTGGGTCCAGGGAGTACCAGCACCTGCTGGATGGAACGAAGGTAGGTCCCTTGTCCTCCAGTCCACCTACTCCACTCCCAACTAATCCCCAGTCATTCTATCCTTTCCGGAACCCAAAGACGACGGCCCCCGAGCCACCTCGTTTCCTGGACTTCAACTACCCACGCCCTGGTGGCTATGCTCAAGGCTCCAGGACCCCTGGTCTCGAACGGGAGATTGGGGTGGAGCAGCAAGGGCTCCTCGTGTCCAGGGACTACTTGGATGGAATCAACTCTCAACTCAGCCGCATCAACGAGGAGCGCCAGGTGCGGGCTCAGGAGGACAAGAACCTCAACATCAACCTCACCCTCGCTGTCACTCCCAGGAAGGACTCTCGCCTCATCCATACCAACTCAGGTCAATTACAAATCAACAAGGGGGCGGAGCAAGCCGTCGTCATCAATGCGTCAGTGCGGAAGAACAGAAGGGAAAGAGTCGAGAGCTCCATGCAAACTGACTTGGAGCACTTCACCTTACATGTGACACTAGTACCCTAACATAGTGCATATCCGTTGAGGATAATGACATTAATTAATTTGTGCAGGAAGACGAGGAAGTGTGGAGAGTGGGTCGAGAGAAATTGCGTCCAGCCGTGGACCCGGAGTCCATGTCCACTTTTCCATCCAGGATACCCGTGAGTCTGAGTAGTTGTTAATTTTGAAATTTGGCGTTTGAATTCCTTTTGTTTTGGCAGTCGGAGTCGGACCGTCGCCCCAAGACCAGATCCGTGCCCAGCTCCAGTTCCTGTTGGCTGGGAGTGCTGGACATCCCGAATGTGATGGGCTACACAGCGGCGTCCTTCAAGTCCGTCCTCAACTTGGCAGACCACTTGGTATCCAACTACATCATTCCGCCGGACAGCCTGACATTCACGGATGAGGAGATGAATGCTGACGAAGACCTGGTGGCCATTTCCCTGATGAGACTCATCGGAATCCCCCAGCAGCTCCGCCATCAGATCTACCAGGAAGCCCTCAACGAAGTCACCGCCATCAAGGACATCTCCAGTGGGAGTTTGGATGTACTCAACTGCCTCATCGACTGGGTAACCCATACCAAATCCATTGCTAATCTATTTCTAGTCCAAAGCTAATCCTATTTGTCTTGTTGCAGCTGAGCAACGGAAACACGGGTGGACGGGAAGAGCTGGTGAGGAAAGCGAGGATTCTGGCCACGATCCACTCGGAGGTGGAGCCGGACTCGGAGGTGTGGCGTCAGTTTGAGCGGGACGTGTCCATCTTCTCATTGGCTGTCAGAGACGTCGTCCAGGAGGCAACCACCACCTGCAGTCAAACAGGTGATCTAGAATCTAGATCTCTAGATCCAATATCTGATCTGTTATCTTCTCTTAACTTGACCCCTTGTTTCTTGTCCGCCAGTTGTGAACCAGATCACCAAGTCCGGAATGCTGGAGCACATGACCAATTCCCTCACATGCATCGATGTGGGCAGCACACCCCACTCTCCCCATGAGTCCCTTGCAACGATTCCCAGTCCAGCACCTCCGACGGAGCAGCTCGCCGAGCCCACACCAGGTACTTCCACCGCAACGCCACCAGTGGACGCATCACAGGATGAGACAGATAACCAAAGATCAGCCACGTGCCCCATTCTCAGCACAGAAACGTAATTCCTATTTATTTGGGTGAAGACGTGTTGGTGCGTGGGTGGCTAATTGAGTTGGATTTGCAGATTTGATATTGACAGAGGGCCGAGTGTGAGCGGATATCCAGAGTTTGAGGGGAAGGCGCTGGAGAAGACGGAGGAAGTGAAGGAGAGGAAGGGGAATGAATTGAGTCGTGTCTACGAGCGTGTCCAAATAGACGAGTTCTACGCGAAGGAGCTGAAGCGATTCGCAGAGCTCACCCATGCCTCCGTCCTGTCCATCCCAACGGATCCACTCAACGAGGAATTCAACCCAAACCACCAGGAACCACCTGTCAGTCAATTCAATCCCAATTCTATGTGTCAAACTGCCGTAGTCTTAGTCTCTTATCCTAATTTGTTGTATATCAGATTGGCGTGATGGGGCGAACTACAGACGCGTTCCTGGAGGCCCAGGATCCTTCGTTCTATGAATTCGGGATTGCAAGTGCCTTCGCCAATGTGGTTCACACGATCTCCTCCACCCTCCACCTCTCCAGACTCTCCACTCTCTTCCCAAGGGCCAGTCCCGCCCCTACCCCAAATCCTGGAGATGGAAATGAAGAGAGCCCATTGGCTGGGAAATTCGCCAAAGCAGTGGATGCCTACTCCAACCTGGTGAGTGAGAATGGACTGGATGCGAACGGAAACCCACTTCCACCCAACAAAGTAATTGCCCCAAATCTACTCTTTTAATTGTAACTATGCCATTCATTGCATCATTGCTTATAAATGCTAATTCCCAGGCTGAAATCAAGACTCCATCCCCTGCCCCACCAAAAATTGAAAAGAAGCGCGCCACCGTAGCAGATGTGAATGGGAATGACGTCTCCGTCCCAGCCCCACCGCCATTGCCCCAATCCCGAGTAATCTTGACCCAGGAATCCGTGGCCATCCGATTCGGGGGATCGGGCGAGGAGTTGATTGGAGGAATCACGGAGGAGGAGGAGCCAGAAGGGATCCAAACACCGGACAAACCTATCGACGGAGGAAGTAGCTCCTCCATTGTGGAAGACCCCAGCATGCACAGGGGGGAAATGGCCCAGATTCTGCAGAGACTCCAGCCCCTTTGGTCCAAGGACACTTTCTCGGAGCAGCCGATCCAGGAAGCCAAAGCGAATAGGACGGAGTCAGCTGAGCCAGCGCCAAGGGTGGCGGAGCGGAGTCAGATCAAGACGCCGGAGAAGCCGAAGCTCCATTGCGCAGACAGCAGGGCGAGTGTGGAGAAGAGGGCGCCGAGGGGGCGGAGTCGGATCCCCCGCCCCACGTTCAGCAACTGCAAGTCATTCCAATACTTGGACCCGAGCAAGGCATCCACGATCGCCATCTATGTTCCCGACCGTCCTCCGCATGCGGAGCCCTCCAGCCTCGCAATGGGCTCTTCTCCGATCCCCGCCAGACGCCCATCCACGACTCCACAAAGAGCTCAGTTTTACTATGGCGGGAGTGGTGGGTCAGGAAGTAATTTGACAGCCGTGGCCAGCAAAAACTCCTACTCGCAGCTCCTGGCCCAGAAGAAGGAGTACTCCACGAAGGTGGCTCCAGGGATTCCATTCAGTGGGAAAAGAGGTGGCCCTTACCGGATCAATCGCCACGTGTCCCCGTCCCTGACCCCCAACAAACCGTTCCTCGTCCTGGAGGAGACCAGCAAACCACGTGGGCCCAAACCACGTCAACCCAGGGATCAGTCCTCCATCCCCAGCTACCGGAGCCACCATGGATCCCAGCGCAAACTCTGATTGGCTCATCCCCCTTCACCCCTCTACGAATGAATGAATAGACAGGAAGTGTGGACTGAGTCCTCATTTGAATATATTTACACAATTGATTAAATCCCGTGCTTTTGACAAATACATGAGAGTATCGCCCTTTCATTTACATGCAATTGATTAAGGTATCGTGCTAAGTATTAAGCATTGATATAGAATATAGTTGTGGATGGAGTGGGTGCTATTTGCCCATCCGCTGAACGGACCACTCCTTCTGGCAGAGGGGGCAGCGGCGGTTCTGCTGGACCCACTGGGACATGCAACAATGGTGGAAGGAGTGGTTGCACTCCCCCCACACAACCACGCAGTCCCCGCCCTTCACGTTCCCGCTCTTGCTCGCGTCCCCTTGACACCTCAGACACGCATCTGCAAATCAAAGTCAAAGTCAATGTCAAAATTTACTTTAGCGTGATATCTATCTAACCCAGTCCCAACCAATCATAAATAGGAACAACAATCTCAAATGAAATGAATTCGAATAGATGCAAACTACGATTTCTAGATCGCATTTCCTGTGTTGGTCAATCCGTTAATGTCATGTGTTTATCCAAGTTATGATTCTGTTTTGATTTCCCTTTGAATGGAGGGTTTAATTAGCAGACTCCATCAACAAACACAATCAACTCATTTATTGGACTAACTGCGCAAGGAGAGACGGAGGCTGTTGGGCCAAGTGCGTCAAAGTGGAGGATCTGCGCCTTGATCACCCAAAGGAACTAACTGGGAGATCCGAATTGCTCCACAGATTGTGGATGAATGGATTGCAGAGTGGTGGAGTGCTGGAGGTGCTCCAGTTTGTTATCTTAATTCCATATGCTTTCCTCCAATTCCAACAATCCATTGCATTGCTATGCTCATCCCAATGACTCGGCTACATGACTCAGGAGCAAATGAATCCAGATCTCCTAAAAATAGACTACCACTCTACGGAGAATCGGGACATTTTAAGGCTGTCACGTGAGCCCAATTAAGCGCATTATGACCCGGTAGCGTAGGCCTTCCCCGAAGCGATAGAGTTAAATGATTCCAACTAAGCTCCGACCCAGGAATATAAAGAGCCCAAAGACGGGGACGAAAGTGTAGTTCGGATCCGAAGCCAGACCCACGCTAATTCCAGCCACCCAGTCGACTCAAATCAATCCCGGATGAAAGTGAGCGCTTCCCATAATTCATTAACTGCCGTGAAAGATGTGTGGAGGGAATTGGAGCTGAGATTGGGATTGTGAGTGAGGCTACTCCCAGCGGAACCATATAATTAATTAATTGCCGATTTTATTGTGAGTTGGAGCTGGGTCCAAATCCAGCTAAATACAAATTGTGAGTTGTAGCACAAATGGAATGGACAAGCTGGAGTTGTTGGAGTTGTGCAGAATGGGGGAGTGTGCGGGGATTAGGGGAGGTGGTGGGGTTGAGTGCTCAGTTCCGCTCTATCCGGTTTCCTCCAGTTTCCAATCCAAACCAGCTCAATTGACGAACCCAAAGTGCATTCCTTATCTGGAACTGCATCCACCCCTAGTTCAATCCATGGCTACGAACAGATATCATCCACATACATAATCCGTGCCTCCACTACTACTCGCTTTCACCACTTTCACCCACCAACGCTTTCCCCAATCCGAATTCCTAATTCACCCAATGGAGCCAGTCCCCAAGGCAATGAATTTGTTTTGTTGTGATTTCAGGGATGTAAGTGAGGGGGGTGATCTAGTTGGATCCGGGCTACATAGGAAATTAGGAAAGATGGCTGGAGTAGTAGGAGAGGGTGAGGATGGGGGTCCTCTGCTGGGAAACAATAGTCCGTCCATAATCCAGACCACTCCGCATCCCAGTTCTCCAGCATCCAGCCCAGCTCCTCCCTGGCCACAGGTAATCCAGTCCTCGTGCTGGCGGCAAGTGGATGGATTGACGGACGGATGAGTCAATTAGATTTAATGACTGACAAAGGTCAGTCCATGACATCCTCCATCCATCCACCACATGACCTTCCACCCTCCAATTAATTGAAGGAAGCACGTACTTGCCTCATTAGCTCCAGCCCAAACTCAGCTTTTTGCGCATTGAGGATGAATCCCACGTCTTAACGGCGTCACTCCCCAAGTCATTCCACTCCGACCACAATCAAACCCCATCCCACCACCTTCCACCTAAAGTGGAGACTTTAACTTTTAAGTTTGGTGCGGAGATTGGGAGGGGTTAAAATCCTTTCCGTGGTCGGGATGGAAATTATCGGGTGTGATCTGTTGGGGGATGGGCTTCCAGCTCCCGTCTATTAAATGAGACTTGGCACATAAAAACAGAGTAGCTCCTGGCTCCCACTCTCCAGTCACAGGAAACAGGAGCACAGGACAGCACAGGTCGAGTCTAGGCTATCAGCTCGCAAATACATTCCTTCCACACCTGTCACCTTCCACTCATCAACTAAGACTGGACTAGGAACAGATAGGCTTAAGAGATAGGAGAAGATGAAAGGGGAGAGGATGAAGGAAGCGGAGAAGAGAGTCCAGCCCCCTTCCATCCAGGAAGAACTGGACGACGACGTCAAGTGCACTTTCTCCCAGGTCAACCCACCACTAACCCTAGTCAATCCTCAACACTTAGCAACTTAAGAATCCAAGAGTGTATCAAATGTATCGTCGCAATTGTTTTTGAGAAAATCCTCAAATTCAAACCCTTGTCAAGTTAACGCTCCCATCATTCTCTAATCTAAGCACGTGTATTTTGCTCAACCCTTGCAGTGGAATTCATTAGGATAGCTAATGGGCTGATTAGGATTTAAAATACACTCCGTGAGCAGGACGTGACAAGAGATCCGAAGCTGACTAGAAACCAAATAGAAATGCAGGGACTTGGGTTCAATGACCTTAGACTTGCTACTCTATGCTAGGTGAATACTAATTGGTTAATGGTGATTGGGTGTTGGTAACAGGTGATGGCTGCCATTTCCGTGGCGTTGGCGTCGATGGTGATTGGGATCAGCAGTGCTTACTCCGCCCCAGCCATCCCCTCCATGAACGAACCCCACTCCACTCTTTGGATTGCCTTGGATGGGGACGAGGCCAGTTGGATCGGAAGTCTCATGCCCCTTGGTGCCCTTTTGGGCGGGATCATCGGGGCTGCCCCTGTCGAGAAACTCGGGCGCAAGCGTACCATACTCGCAACTGCCATTCCATTCATCCTCTGTAAGTCAACCCACTATCTTGTGTCCAATTGGCTCCAGCATTCAGTATTGTTAGTAGTTGGGCCAGAGTGAGGTACAGCTAACAGACCGATCCAATAATTGTTTAGTGTTCCAACACTAAAGCATGGAGATAGACTACCAACTCTTGAATTATAGAAGCCAGTACTCAGTTTAGCTTAGTTCCAATCCAAAAATTACTGAAGAGCAAGTACAGTGATCAAGTGATCAAAGTGGAGCCAATAGGGCTACTGATTGACAGCTACTAAATCCCTACTCTGGATATGATTGTAATTCTGACTGCCCTCTGATTCCAGCATGGCTCCTGATAGCCCTGGCCACGAACATTTGGATGATCTACGCTGCGCGGACGATCGCAGGGCTTTGCATCGGACTCATCGGCCTCACCCTCCCCGTCTACTTGGCAGAAACTGTCCAGCCGGAGGTGCGCGGAACCCTCGGCCTCCTACCAACAACGATTGGGAACACGGGTACGTCACAGCTCCCATTAGTCCCTATAATTAATATTAAACCAATCCCTTCCTATTCACACTTCCAGGGATCCTCATCTCCTTCGTGGCCGGGAAGTACATGGACTGGCGGAGGCTGGCCTACCTGGGAGCAGCCCTCTGCCTCCCCTACCTCATCTCCATGAAACTCATCCCCGAGACACCCCGCTGGTACATCGCTAATGGTAAGTGGACTGGAAGAGCAATGAACTGATTAGCTGAGTAATTATAAATCCGTTGAGCAGAGCGGGAGGCGGAGGCAGAGGCGTCGCTCCAGTGGTTCCGTGGAGCAGAGGCGGACATCCGGAGTGAGATGCACATGATCAAGACAGCCCACCTGGTGGCCAAGAAGAACGACGCCCGCTTCCGGGACATCCTGAGGAAGGAGAACTGCAAGCTGGTGGGCATCGCCCTCGGCCTCATGTTCTTCCAGCAGTTCTGCGGAATCAACGCAGTCATCTTCTACTCCACCGCCATCTTCGAGATGAGCGGCTCCACTGTGGAGAAGTACTCCTCCACCATCATCGTGGGACTCGTGAACCTGGGCGCCATCTTCATTGCGAATCTACTCATCGACCGCCTGGGTCGCAAAGTCCTCCTCCTCATCTCAGACGCACTCATGGTCCTCAGCCTCGCCGTCCTCTCCGCCTTCTTCTACGCCAAGGAAAACTACCCCGCCTCCCCTTGGCTCCTCCAACTCGGCTGGATCCCACTCGCCTCCCTCATGTCATTCGTCGTCGCCTTCTCCCTCGGATTCGGGTAACGCCCACTCACTTAATTACTATCACCCATCCGATTAATCCAAGATAAAATACCCGATCTGATTATTGTGGATTGGAATCAACAACTAATGGTGCGTATTTTCTATTTAATACAGGCCAGTCCCATGGTTGATGATGGGTGAGTGTACAAGCAATGACAAGGGTGCTGGGTAGCTGTACTGGCTATCCGTGCACATATGTATTTAAATACAGATAACATATATATGGTTTTAAATGTCAAATCCTTCACTGTAACTAGGTGAGATCTTCCCCACCAGTATTCGTGGCCCAGCCGCAGCCCTCACCACTGGTAATCAATCAATCCCGCTCTCATTTCCCCTCCCTAATTGAGATGATTGTGATAGATTAATTGTCTGAATTCCCTTCCGTAGCATTCAACTGGACCTGCACGTTCATTGTGACCAAGTCCTTCCCCAAAGGTAACAGCAAATTAGCCAATAAAAATATGGAATAATGCTGAGGAATGGAATGAGTAATGTTTGACTGAATGTGGCAGTGCTGGCGAGTTTGGGTCTGTCAGCCGCCTTCCTGGCCTTTGCTGTGATTTCGAGTGTGGGTCTGGTGTTCATCCTGGCCTGTGTCCCCGAGACCCAAGGCCAGAGCCTAGAGGACATTGAGCGCAACCTGGCCCGCCCCTTCCGTCGGGTCTCCTCCACTGCCAACCTCAAGCCATTCCCCATGTCCACATAAACTCTCAAATACGAATGGTGAAGGAGTCTTTCCCTGTCCAGGGCAGGGGATACCGGAAGTTGATAAGTCAACATATAATCCCTGTTTAGTAGTCTTCTATTTCTATACTCTTTTTATACATATATTAGGTATACATTCAATATAGTCAGAGACCACTGTGCTAAGTCTGTCTAGTAGTATCCTTGACATCACCGCCTTCATCAAATCCTGACCTCACCGACTTCATCAAGTCCCGACCTCACCGCCTTCCTCAAATCCTGACCTCACCACAGTATGCATCTAGTGCTAGTGTCTCAAACTCTAATTGAGAATTACTAATTAGGAGCTGCTAATGCCTTGTTATTCTCCTTTCAATGCCCCACCTACCGCCTAACTCATACCCAGGATCTAATACGCAGAATTAAAGAAAGTATTTGGAATTGTATTGTTGTGGGAACCCCAATTAATGCCTACAGCACATCATTGGCTTCGGAGAACTACTTGACATAATTGACCTACAAATCGAGGGTTGGTTGGAGACTGGACATTAATTTGCATGGACNACAAATCGAGGGTTGGTTGGAGACTGGACATTAATTTGCATGGACTCGTTAATTCTTATTATTTACTCACCCATTAGCTGCGTCCGACAAATCGCACAAACATCGCATTCCACATCCCAGCTCCTGCCGTAAAAACAGAACATGATGTCAAAACAAATAGTTAGCACTTGAGAGTAAATACCTAGATTTTTGACGGAGTCACTGACACAATGTGTCATTGACCTTTTGGATAGGATCGGCAGTCTGGTGCAAACTAGCTTTTTTGCTCGTCGGCGAGGTTTTATGACTCAGGTTATTTAGCTCGTTCGACGAGCATAAAAGCCCGAGTCGAGCAGTTTTGCTAGCCAGACGAGCATTTTAGCTCGATGGACGGGCTAAATAGCTCGTTTGAAATTCAAAAATTACTTCAAAATTTTGAGCTGCCACACATTTTACCCGATTCTGACGAAATTTATGGATAAGTTGAGTCACATGAAGACGCAACTTTTGTAGTTGCGTATTTTAGGTTCGGCCTCCACCGAGTGAACAAACCGCAAAAAATTGTACCAAGTCGATTGTTTGCTATGTTGTATCAAAATTTTTTTTTAAATTGTTAAAATTATTGCCCATAAGTTGGAATACTCAAAATTCTAACTCTTTGAACAGCCTGTGGTAGAGAAATAAAAATGTAAACGGTCGAGCTGAAAAGCTCGTGCGGAAAGCTAAAAAGCTCGACTGACGAGCAAAAAAGCTCGGGTGTTCTTGAAATACATTGGTGGCATTGGAGCCTGGAGCCGTTTGGCCAATTTGCACCTTTGACCGCAGTTAACCTTTGGGGATCAATTATGACTTCACAGTAAGTTTATTCCAGACAATTTCAATACTTAAAAAATTTTCTTCCATCAATCGAGGTTTTACAGTTCGAACAGTTTCGAGCAAATTGCATGGGAGAATCCACTAAATAAAATACGATTAGTACAACACCGGTTGCAGTTGCAAATGACTCCGTGTTAACCAAATTTCAAAAAATTTAAAGCACAGGTCAGTGTTGTGAATGAAGCCCCAGTATTCTTGGTCGAGCTTTTTTGTTGTCGAGCTTTTTAGCTTGAATACTCGAGCTAATTTGCTTGTCGGACGAGCTAAAATGCTCGTTTTGAAGTCCAACAAAAAAGCTAGTTTGCACCAGACTGATCGGAGGTGCAGAATCAAAAACAATGGCTAATTGTAGGGGAGAGTCCTCCGTTGATTTCAAGCTGGGACTATACGCTTAAAGGTAAATAAGCTTAACTAGTTTCTATGCGGGAATAACTGGAAGGGTTAACTCACCACATGGCGACAGCATTCCATTTCTTCAAAGTGAACATTTTCTCATTCTTGTTGTTGTCCAGCTCAGGTCCGTTGCCCCCCATGTCCACGTCCTCTCCGTCCCCACTCATCTATCCCTCTGCCCCTCACCTCCTTAGCTCCTCTTCACAGTCAACTCAAAATCCAAAAACAATACTAGTTCCACCACAGCTAGTTTACTTAAGAACTAGTTGTAGTTGTAGTTAGCCTCAGCTGATTGATTTCAAATCTCCGCACATAAACGCCCACTCTCCGATTTCAACTTATCTATGCTCCCCTTGACGAGGCACGGGGCTCCGCCGTTCAAATCCACACATCTTCCCAACTATCCCAACCCAACCACACTCCCCAAATTATCCAACATCTGATCAATTTATCTACCTTTGTCAATCATATCAACACAATCAAGGTTCAAAGCGCAGTGTGCTGTGCGTGGGATTTTTAGAGCAGGTAATTCACTTTGCCTTATTAGTTGTCACGCTCATGTATCCAAATTTTAATCCATTGTCTAATTATTGTACTTGCTTGCAGCAAATTATTCAAATTCAGCAGAATGGATGACTAATATGATGTGCAGACGGGATGGGTGGTGATCAGAGCTCAACTCAATTTGGAAGGGGTGAAGATGCTGCCGCCGATGCCAATAGTACAAATACGGAACCCTCGAAAAACCCTAGTACAAAGGCAGCTCCTACAGCAAATGGTACACCAAATACATGCACACATCACATCTTTGCCATCATACTCATGTGCTCATTGTTCATGGCGTGATGATAAGTTGGAAATGACTGTAATTGTAGACACGTCCTTGCTCAAGAAGCAGTTGTCCAGAATGGGTTCCCTCATAGTCGTCAACCCAGGAGAGCGACGGCGGTCAGAGGTAGACGCGGATGAAACAATGGTTCCATTGGACGGGATCCCGGACTTCGGACCAATTGTTCGAGGGAGGGAGAAGATTGGGTGGTCGAAGGAGGGGGAGGAGTTGCGGCGAAGACTGGATCCAAGTCCACTCATCCGGATCGGTCTCTCCTTCCAGCAGCGTCTCCTCCAGTCCACGAAGGACGTTGCTTCCAAGCAGATCCAACTGGAGGCTCAAGTGCGGGAGCTGGAGAAGAGCACGGCTGGACTCGTGAAGGGAATGACTGAGCGGCAGAAGAGATTCGCGAAACATGCTGAGCGACTCAACAAGTTGGCTGAGGCCAGTCGCTCCCTGTCCAAGTGCCAAACGATACTCAACCAATCCAAGGCCACCATACTCGTGAAGGGAATGACTGAGCGGCAGAAGAGATTCGCGAAACATGCTGAGCGACTCAACAAGTTGGCTGAGGCCAGTCGCTCCCTGTCCAAGTGCCAAACGATACTCAACCAATCCATGGCCACCATCTCTGCCCTCAACGCCCTCCTCCCCCCTGGGGAACAACTGGAGCCGTTCTCGTGGGCAGAGGATGTGGAACTAATTCAGTTGACCAAGTGACCCTCTTCCGTCGTGCCAATTTTGCCAGCAAGTGAGTGATACTGAGTTCAACTAACCTGTGATGATACGCCTTGGCCTTTCAACTAATTTTGTACAAATAAATCAACAGCTGAATGTAGCATTAATCAGTTCAATTCCCTTTTATTGAGGATTAGTGAGTGGAAGGAAAAACAATCATTATATAGATGTGATTGGAAAATATAGATCAGATATCTTGGGGCCTAGGTCCCAGGGTGCACTCCTTGCTTCCAGTGGGTGGGATGTTGCTGGGGTTAGGGTAGGGGGAAGCTGTTGGCGTACAGGTTCCTGTACCTCCAGTGATTCGGTGCCTGAGGTGGAGTCCGTGGACGGAATTGCAAACACAAGGACAGCACCGATGATCTACAAATGACAACCACTCTTAGCAATTAATTTAAATACTATTCCTTCATAGCTCAATTGCACAGCTAGTTTCTCCCTTTATAGGTTGTAAGTTGTAGGTTACAGGTATCCATTGTCATAACTTTGGAACAAGTAAAAAGCATTTGGAACTACTGTATTTTTTTCTCAATTCGATGTCAAATCTGCGAAGAATATTCGGAATAAAAAATGCGACATAGAATTTGTCGAGAATTCTGCGCATCGTTTCAGCGAATTCTTGTAAACGAATATCGTGGAGAATTCTTTCACCGAAAACTAAGCGATGTGTTCCTCGGGATCCATTGTCATAACTTTGGAACAAGTAAAAAGCATTTGGAACTACTGTATTTTTTGAGACATTCACTGGCCTACCGTCACCACAGCAAGGAATACTAGCCCAGCCAACCACCACTACAGAGAAGGGTTAGAGGAAACCGGAAGGCAGAGGGTTTGCAGGATTTGCCAGATTTCTAAATCGCATTGTCAGCCAGATCCCCGCTATCTGCATTCAAACAACTCCATATCAACCCATGTCAAAACCCATTCAAATTCAAAGTGAAACCCAGACTCAGTTCCTCAACAACGGAAATGTTACCTCAGTGAAGCTGAAGAAGAGGGACACTCCTCCTAAAATCAAGGAAATCCACCATCAACTAATGTAATCATAAATACAAATAAACTCATGGTTTGCAATGAATGGCGGAAGCACAAACCTGCAGTACGGAATGCTGTTCCAATGACTGTGTCCAGTTTCTCACTGCAAGTTTTGCATGCACAATCGGGTGCTGCATCAGTGCAACACTCGGAGGTACTATTGCATGTCTTGGGCGGGGCAAATGTTATGCAGGCTTTCTAGAATCCATAAAATACAAATTAAATCTAACTCGGGTGAGTATCGGACGGGATGTGGTAATTACAACGAGGAAGCAGTCCGGATGCTCCATTCCCTTCTCAATCCCAGTGTTATTGACGCTGTCGAAACCACAACACTCGAAATTGAGTTGGACGTCCTTCTTGGCGGACATGTCCAGACTCTTCCAGCCCTTGTGAGCAATGTGGTGCTGGGTCTCATCCGACACAGACAGACAGGCACATGCGACGGAGAACTGGATGAGGAAGACGATGAAGAGGATGACCATGTAGAAGAAGAGAAGGACTTGGTGGTGTCTGGATGCACCTGACCAAGTTCACCACTACAACTTAGCATCCCCTGCACTACTAATGTTTAGAGGTACTAATGTAATGTAATTACCCAGTATCCCAACTGTGGAGATGAGGATGAGGAACACTCCACATGCAACCACGCCTCCGATGATTGGTAAACTCGTCACTGCAAACGGACAAATGACGCAACGAGTGAAACCAAGCTATTAAGTAGTAGCTCTGGCTGTATTTTGAATTACCTGTGTTTGCCGTGATCCAGTGGGACCCAATCCCAATCAACACTATCCCGATGATCTAGAACAACACAGGAGAATTAATTTGCAATTAGTAAACTCCAACCAATCCCAAACTTGAGGGGTGAAGGAGAAAACAATTCAGTACAAATAACTACGCCGGAAGTAAATTAGACTGTATACGCACAATGTAGAATGCATTGAGTCCGATGAGCGTGTTCTTGGAGCACTTGAATCCCCCCAACATGTTGACTGACTGGAAAACAATTAATAGGACTAGAGTTGATTATGAACGGAGGACGGCAGTAGCTGTGTTGAGCGAGCGTATGGATGTGTCGCGTGTGAGCCACCTGTAGGAGTGGAGTGAGTGGCACATGCTAAAAGTGAAAGTCAAAGAGGACGCCTCCGCAGTCCCCCTCCCCACTTTCCCCCACCAAAACAAACATCCCATCACATCAACCTCTCCATCTTATCCACATTTCACCCACACCCAACCTCACATGCTAAATTGGTGACATCCACCTAAATGATAAATCCTTCTTACATCTAATCTCTGTTTCCACACTTGAGCGGAATCATTTCAATTCAGAGCGTCGCGTCGTGGCCTAGCTTAAAAACTTGTTGAATGCAAATACATAAGATGTAAGAGATCCGATTCTGAAGGGACGAGCGTATGGTGGAGTCTGGCGGGGAATTGGGAAGCTCGACTTTTTTTGCGAGGCAAATTCATAGTTGCCAAATACAAACGCAGAATTCCAAAACATTGGAGATCACATTTCCGGAATGGTTCTTGGTATTTCATTTAATAGCTAACACCATTTTTGGGAACCGGGAATTGGAGCATTGAGTTGTTGGACGGTTGGTTTAACCCAGTTCCGAGTCCCTTGACATGGACAACTCGGCGACGAACAAGGAGGAGCGGAAGTACCGGATCACTCCTTTCCAACAAATGATATCCACGTGCACTGGGGCCCTCATCACATCCACCATTGGTAATCAACCATCAACTGCTAGTAACTACTACTATTATTTTATTTATTTCCAAGAAATCAACTGTTTCTTGTGAATTATAGTTACACCTTTGGATGTTGTCAAAATTAGACTTCAAAGCCAACAAGTAAGTCCAAGGTGGAGTCCCTAATTATTTTGTATTTTGGAATTGGCAACTAATGTGACAAATGCGTTGGGTTGACAGAAAGCCTTACTTTCCAATCGGTGCTTCCTCTACTGCAACGGACTGATGGACCACATCTGTGAGTGTGCCAACGGGCAGACAAATACTTGGGTCAAGCGATCCGTCCCTCACTACACTTCCACTATTGTAAGATCAATTAAATAGGCAGGTGAACTAGGTCCAATGCAGTATGCAACCCACTTGACCTAATTTGTTGCAGGATGCATTTGCCAAGATAATTCGGAGCGAAGGAGTCCTGTCCCTTTGGAGTGGACTCCCACCTACCCTCCTCATGGCAGTTCCTGCAACCATCGTTTACTTCGTCACTTACGAGCAGCTCCGTGTTTGGATCCATGACAAGTACACGGAGAGGACTGGGAACCCTTGGCAGCCACTGTGGATCCCCCTCATGTCTGGTGCTGTTGCGAGGACATGGGCTGTGAGCTCACAACTTCTAAAAGAACCACAATTTCCTAACTCACCTAAATCATTCCAATTCCAATCCAGGTCACTGTAGTCAATCCCCTGGAATTAGTAAGGACAAAGATGCAGTCCAAGAAGCTGACTTACAAAGGTGCACATCCCATGGATTATGAAGGTGATTGGGTTTAGAATTGGATAGCTTATTGGTCTATTTTTCTTGACAGAGGTTTGCGCAGCTGGGCGGAGTCTGATGGAGTCTCGTGGGATATCAGGGTTCTGGCTGGGTTGGTCACCAACAATCATGAGGGACGTTCCTTTCTCAGGTAAAACAACCATTCCAGTATATTTGAGTGAACTTCTGTCCACTAACTACTGAATTCACTAGCCATCTACTGGGGGTCTTACGAGGGGATCAAGAAGATGGGCGGGCAGTCAATTGAGCCAACACTTGCATTCAGTTTCATGGCTGGAGCCATTGCTGGATCTGTAAGATATTGCATGCTTTATGTATCCGATAGCCTAAGAGATCAAGAGATGAATTGTGTAGATTGCTGGGACCGTGACTCTCCCGTTCGACGTCGTCAAGACCCACCGTCAGATTGAATTGGGAGAACTGAATTTTGCCGTCCGAGGTATGTTCTCAGGTAATCCATCCGCCACCTCCCCCACTAACCCCCTACTTGAAACCAGTATGTGTGCATGTGATGGATTTAAAATACTTGTACGTGTGCTTGCAAGTGAGTTAAAAGTAAAGTGAGTCCATTTGGGTTTAAGTTGTGGTTGATTGGCAGGGAAAAATCTGTCCACGACAGTGGGGATCCTGAGGAGGATCTATGCGTCGAGCGGAGTGAGTGGGCTCTTCACTGGCTTTGTGCCTCGGATAGTGAAGGTGGCTCCAGCATGTGCCATCATGATTTCAACCTATGAGTACGGAAAAGCTTTCTTCGTCCGCTACAACAGAGACAGGTCCCGCTGACCACCCACCCCACATCATCCCCTTCTCTCAGCTCAGCCTATTTTTATACTTCCACCTATTTTGACCCAAGTTCTTGACTACTCCATTGACTATGTTCTTTGATATTAGTATAGCAATAAAAATAAGAATATTACAACTATTTGCGGGTTACTAATTTTGCGGCATTATGGCTTGGCTTTCATGATAGAATTTGAAGCTTACGTGTGTGTGCTCTGCTCCCATCTGATCTGGTTCAATATCCCAACTTCAAACGGAGACAGACAGTCAGTAATCAAAACAAATGCAGAATTGCATTCAAATCCTAAGAGAGCTGTCTTGCATCTTGAATGAGTTTTTCGTCGGTCCTCAAGTATTTATAGAAATTCTCATCAATACAAATCAATTTTCGGGCCATTTTGGCCACACTTTCGGACAAATTAATTTATGCTGTTTCGAAATAGAACACTGCCATCAGGTAGCACACCACTAGTGCAGCACAATTCAGTCATGCTTTAAATGTGCATATCTTCACATGTAATTGAAGAGTTAAACTTCAATTGGGATGGTCATCCTAGCACCGTCGTAAGAATAGATTGTTTGAACGCAAAATAGTTCGCAATAGAAATTTTTCCAATTCTTGATTTAATTCATATTAAAAACAAAAGCGGGAAATGCGTCTGAAATCCTGGTTGAAGATGCCTAAACGTGTTCGGAGTAACTTTTGAATGACAGACTCCACAAAGGAGGTGGAGGGTCTCTTGTGTACTTTTCTCACGATTGCTCATACTACAAAATCGATTTTAACGTGGCTTTTCCTAGTAACATTGAAATTAATTCCTTTTTTGTGAAACCTACCCAAGCGAAACCGTACGTTTACATTCTGGTTTACAATCCTAAGAGACTAGGTTTCGGATTGCCCATGCCCACTGGGCAAAAGTTCTTACTTTTTGAGAGTCTTCTCTACCATTTCTTGATCATCTTTCTTATCATCATCCTTCAAGCTATGAGTTTAGTAATAAAACTAGGATTACGATACAATTGTAGAATGGAAATTAAAAAGCTCACTTACACTTCCTCATTTTGTTTGTCATCTTCATCATTTTTCTCTGCTTCCGCCTCTGCCTCTAGTACTTCCTCGATCATATTCTTCTTTATTCTGGAAATGAGAAATAAGTGATGATGAGAAGTGTAAAATCAAAATCAAGGTGAAAGTGCTGCCATGCTTGCAAACGGGAGGAGGATTTGGTAATTGCAGGAGATTTTAACATAGATTTTCTTAGCAAGAGCGAAGAGTTACGTAAATTAAATAACATTTGTAGATCTTACAACTTAAAGCAATTAATATCTAAACCCACTCGGGTCACTGCAAATTCCAAATCCCTTCTTGATTTAATTCTTGTTACAAACTCCTCAAAATTTGTTCAATCCGGTGTTTTTGTGAACACCACCTCAGATCATATGGCAACTTTTGCAGTAAGGTTTACCAGGAAAAATAAGATCCTTCCACAAAAATTGCAGTTTAGGGACTGGAAACTTATGGACTGGGAGAAATTTAGAAGTCGCTTCCAAAGTACAAATTAGGATAGGTTCATTGAGAGAAAAGGCTTTCTTAGTATTAGGTCTTGTCTCAGTTTTTCAAGTATATACGAAATTTAAGAATAAAACTTCCAATTGTATTAGGAATGATAAAAAGAATTATTTTAGGTTCAGACTAAGGACAAACAGGGATTCCCAGGGTATATGGAATGTATATAAGGAATTCACAAATCAGAAAAAGGAGCGAAGCGTTATTAATGCACTTAGGGTTGACAAGGTTCTGGTTACCGACCCTAGTAGGCTTTCCCAAACAATGTGTAAATACATGAACCCTTATTTGATCGGAAATGCGGTGGTGGTGACGTCACCCCCCCAGTCAATTAAAGACGTTCTCAGACGCATGCGTGCATCACCCCAAATTCCTGCACTCTGTAGTTCGCGGAAATGAACCCGCCGTGGATCTGTGTAATTTGCACACATTAAGGCCAAAGACATGCCAAGCCAGACATGCAGGTACAACAAGATTTGAAATCGGGACTTAACCCCTTCACTACATTGTACATGCAATTTTGCATTGGTAGTGAAGGGGTTAATGAGGTTTGATGAGGTTCATGTGAATTAGCAAGTAAGCTGACGGTAAAGGTGACAACTGTAGAAATGCATTAGTTCAATACAAAATGGAAAATAGTGTAGGTGCCCACTTGCTGTTCAGCCGAGAGGAAGTGCTCGGATTCATTAAGAAATCTAAGG